>JAKVQV010000032.1:0-151919 GCA_030490795.1 Saccharomycopsis sp. yHQL182
AAATCCCGACTGTTTGGAAGGGATGTATTTATTAGATAAAAAATCAATGCATTTCGGTGCTCTTTGATGATTCATAATAACTTTTCGAATCGCATGGCCTTGTGCTGGCGATGCTTCATTTCTGCCCTATCAATTTTTTTTTCTTTTTAAACAACTTTCAATGGTAGGATAGGCCTACCATGACTTGCCTCTAAAAATGGCAGTCTGAGTCTCCTTCACTTGACTATGTAGAGACAATTATGTGATGGGTTGGTGATTTGGATTTCAAAAAAAAAAAAGTCCGTCTCCATCATCGGCGCAAGACCTTTTCAACATCGGAAAATTGGTAACTATCAAAATCTTCTGTACCGACTTCTTCTGAAACGAATATTTGACCGTCCGGTTTCATGTTCTTCAAAATAACACGCACGCAAATCTCTGTTCTCCTCCGACCCTCCGCCAACATTTTCTTCAATTCAGCCCCAGTTACTTTGATTATTGGTTATTGTAGTATAAAAGCCAGTTTGGATCTCCTCACAGATAGGGAAAGCCTGATACTGCGTTTATGTTCGCGCCTGGAGAAATACTTTTTTGGCTTGCATGAGGTTGGTTTCTGCAATATACCTTTAGCTATAGGTTCAAACTAAGAGTTCTCCCTATATAATCAACGATTCCTTTATGTTATTCAAGATATAGTCACTATAATTTCAACTTTCCCTTAATACCAACCGTCAGGTTATCCTGATGATGTTGTCCTTGGTTCAGCACATGCTAATGAGATCGAAACTTGAATGACGACATCAACATTGAAAGAAAGTAAACAGAAGCTTATGGGAAATCTTATGAATATAAAAGAAAAAGTTTCTATATCCATCATGGTGTGTATTTAAATTCCTTGGCTATATAAGTATTAACTCTTAGTATGGTGCTATGTGATGAGATAAACTATGTCTATGAATCAAAAAGCAGAACGTTAGGTGAAGTGTATCAGCGTCTCATTTCCTCTTCTAAGGATTACTGAGCTTGATTTCTTGTTCAATATAATTCTTCAATATAATCTTGCTATCAATCTTTTATGGTCAATTTCACAAGCATCGGGAACACCATCACTATGATCTCCAGCGGTATGTCAAAATTTCTGCTTCCGTCCCAGTTGCACCTTTCTAGGGTCAATTCGTGTAAACTTTCATGCGGAGAATACATGTTTTTTTAAATGAACTCTTGTAATCTGTGTTCAGCTTTCTCAAGTTCGGACGGAAACCATTCGGAGTTCGTTGTGGGTTTGTTCTGATGATAGTGGCAATTCTTCAGGTTCTGAATTTAATTGATCCATTGCAATAACATACTCAATATTCTGTACCAACGTAGATGATGTTTAATATAGCCTCTGGAGGTGATTAAAATATGCTAGTCTTTCTAGGCTAAACGAAAAAGTCGTGTGCTAGATATATCTATATTGTGATTCTCCAGCTCCTGTAGAAAGCTGCTGCAGTGTAAATGGTCGGCTGACTAATAAATTACATAGTTTCTACTTACATGCTAACAACAATTAGCTTTTACAAGATTCGATAAAGTATTACGAATGTGGAATAAGGATGCAGTCATAAGATTCGAAGGGTATCGTCATAATGAAAATGTGAAGAGTGTATATGCGTATATGATAGTAAAATATATATGTGTGTTGTCCAAGACTGTAAGTATATATCAAATAGACGTTTCCTCTTCCTCATCTCTGTTTATCAAAAGGAAAGAAACCCCAATTAGGGCAGCTCCCAAAATATAGCCCGCAGACATAACTTTACCCTTGAAGAAAAAATCGCCTAAGAGTGCCAAAGGAATGCAGAGGGATAAACCTACAGTGACCGTCAATGGGCTGGTCAAAAGCACCGCAATGGCCCAGCAATAATCACTGACAAAAGTGATTATGCAGTTCAACAAGATAATGTTCCACACGAATTTTGAGCTAGGGAGCTCGAAACGCTCGATATCAAGAAAGTCCCAAACGATCAAAGTGGGCCAGAGTAAAAGCAAGTTGAAGATCCCCACGAATCCAAAAAATAACTTTGTGTTAAGCCTCGATTCGCTCTTTACTTTACGCTTCAAAAGCACAGTGTAAAACCCATAGAAGCACGCACCCAGCAAGGCTAAAATATTCCCAAATGTTCTCACAAGATTGAAGCTTTCGCTGCTGGGAAGTGATCCGGGCTTTGGGGCCTTCTGGAGGTCGATGTTTGTTATCAAAACTATTCCAACTAGCGAGAGAAGAAGCGAAAAGATCTTCGTGCGGTTGATCGAGTCGATTCCAAAAACATATCCAAAGAAAAGAGTGAAGAACGAGGATGTGGATGATAAGATTGTCTGAGAAGATACTGTTGTGTAGGAAAGGCTGGCGTTGGTGGCAAGATTGGCCAAATACCACAACACACAGAATTGGAAACTCAACTTAATGGTTTCATCAAACGAAAACAAGTCAGAATACTCGGAAGCACTTGAAGATGCTGGCAAATTCTTTGGAGGCTCGACAGAACCCTGGGTGTCAAAAGATCTTGTAACCGGGGCGTTGGTGTGGGTGATGGAACTGTGGTCACTAGCCCCGTCATTTATGTGAGCTATCAACTCTGTTGCCTCGTTCTGGCCCTCCAAATCGTCTACAAAGAAATCAGGGCATGTATTGGACGAGGAGAGAGATGCAGCCGTGGTTGTGGCGTGATTGCGGCCCTCGTATATGATATCCTCAAGGTTAATGGGCTGTCCCTGGATTTTTAGCGATATTATTTTGAGCAAAGAGGGCACTAAGTAGAAAATGAATATGGAGGTGTTTATGTATGTAATGAGAAAAGGCTTTTTGTAGATCCCAGTTTCAAATATCTCATTGATGAGGAACGAGGATAGCACCCAAAGGGTGACGACAACTCCAAGGGTGATAAGCCCAAGGAGCCACGAGTTGTGAGATAAGGTTCTTATTTTTCTGAGTAAAGACATTATGGTGATTTTCATGTTTGGGGTATAATTGTGATCTTCGATGAAAGGGTGGTGGAAGATGTGAAGAGAAGATGTTGAAGGACAGTAGTAAACGATGTATTATTGGCGGTGCAAAATGCCACTATCTCTATGAAGATGAATACAGGTGATATATTGTTAAAATGTCTATGCAACTAGATATGCGATATCTTGTATGGTAATGGTAATCTCTGATGTTAATGATTATGTCCGATGAGGTACCCGAGGACGAGACAAAAAGAATTTCTATGGGATGTAGGAAAAGAATAGCAGAATAACCTCTTCATATAGCTATATCTTCGAATAGCTTTGGATATATGTTGCGATTCGTGTCAAACATATATCAGGCCCACAGCATATGTCTTTCTTTTTCGCCTCTAGACATACAATGGGCAAGAGATCACCGATCTTACGGAACACCCAATACGAAGATAACAAAAAGCAACAAATTAAACGTGATAAAAATTTTCGCGCACGAGACCTTTGCCGCGGGTATCATCTGAGATCTGCGTCATGGTGCATGGATATAACATAGAACATGCAATACATAGAACATAGAGCATATAATATAGAACATAGAGCATACAACATATAACTTAGAGCATATAATATAGAATATAGAATACATAGAATACATAGAATACATAGGATCAACTCTGGGAAGACTTCTTGGACACTTTGAACCCCAAATTGAGTCTGTTAGCCTTGATACGCAGCTTCTTGTCGGTTTTCTTAAGCGAGAGCTTTATTGGTGTGGCATGGGTATTAACATTAGCTGGTTTGGGTTGGCTGGTTTGGGCTGTTTCTAGCTTTTTCTTGTTCAATTCAACGGCTTTCTGGATGATTTCCATCTGAATTTGCTCGTCGCTTTTCTTCTTAGTTGTGTCAGTATTTCGCACGACATTCAAAGGACCATCTCCAGGGCCCAGATCCTGTTCATTATCTCCAACACGTAATTGGATCATCCAGTTAGTTATATTGAGCTCACCGTTGTCTGCAGGGCCGTCTGTGTCTTTAAAGAGATTTATCTTGGCGGTTTCCTCGAGCCAAAGCAAAAGCCTAGTTAATGAGGTGAATCTGGTGGAGTTCAAATGCACGTGGTCACGATCCTGAAGGATATACTCCTGATAGAACTTGTTGGCGTTGACTTTTTTTGTGCCATGGGATACTTTAAGAAGTCGTAAGAACGAATCGATTAATTTTTGAGAGTAGTTTTCGATCATATCGTTAGTTTTAGATCTGCTATTGGCGAGTTCTGTGATTCGTTTGAAATGTGACTCTGATTGGGTGTGGCATTTGAATCCGTTTGCGTCACGACACTGTTTCTCACAGACCTGGCAGTAAAACTTGAGTTTCTGGAGTCCTTTTGCCTTCATTTTGTTGGCAAAATATTTAGGAGTTCCAAACTGAGCCTTTGCCATGGTGAATTGTAATGGTTAGATTGGTGATTAAGATGAACAACAACCAAAGAGGGTGGAGGTTGGAAGATGATTATGAGGATTTTGATGTTTAGAAATGGTGGAAATGAGAGTATTATATCTATTCCTACTATCAGGGCCTATAGGTTCCATAAGAACGATGAGGAAAATATTTCATCAAAAAAATTTATTTTTTTCAAATATCCAAACAATGATTACTGGGGGTATTAAGAAAAGCTATTTATTAACAGACGGATATTGCACATAGATAGTAATACATAGTAATACATAATAATACATACAACACATACTAATACATACCAACAGACTCTAATAGGGCCCTACATCTTATAAATATAATTATATCTAGTATATTTGGTAAACAAGAATACTGAAACAGCAACAAATAGTACTGGCCACATAGCACTGGCACATAGCAGTCCACAAAAGAGCAGTCCACAATTAGAAACACTTGTGGTGGACAATCGATGGACCACTTTCGTCGTATTCTTGCTTGGAGATCCACATTTGTTGGAAAGTAGACAACGAAGCAAGAATAGAACCACCAATCCAGACCGAGTATTTACGTTCAGGAGGAGCAACAATCTTGACCTTCATCGAAGATGGAGCCAAGGAGGTGATCTCCTTTTGCATACGCTCAGCAATACCTGGGAACATAGTAGTACCACCAGACATAACAATGTTAAGGTACAATTCCTTTCTGACATCAACATCACACTTCATGATGGAGTTGTAAGTGGTCTCGTCAATACCTGGGCTTTCCAATCCGAGAACAGATGGGTGGAAGAGAGCTTCTGGGGCTCTGAAACGCTCGTTTCCAATGGAAATGACTTGTCCATCAGGCAATTCGTACGACTTCTCAATCGAAGACGATTGAGCAGAGGTTTGAAGCTCCTGGTCAAAGTGAAGAGCAACGTAACACAACTTCTCCTTGATGTCTCTGACAATTTCTCTCTCGGCAGTGGTAACAAAAGTGTAACCACGTTCCGAAAGGATCTTCATCAAGTAGTCGGTCAAGTCTCTACCAGCCAAGTCAATACGCAAGATAGCATGAGGCAACGAGAAACCGGCGTAGATAGGAACCACGTGGGTAACACCATCACCAGAATCCAAGACAATACCGGTGGTTCTACCAGACGAGTAAAGCGACAAGACAGCCTGGATAGAAACGTAGAAAGCTGGAACGTTGAAGGTTTCAAACAAAATCTGCGTCATCTTTTCTCTGTTGGACTTAGGGTTTCTTGGGGCCTCGGTTAACAACACTGGGTGTTCCTCAGGAGCAACACGCAACTCGTTGTAGAAGGTGTGATGCCAGATCTTCTCCATATCGTCCCAGTTGGTGACAATACCGTGTTCAATTGGGTAACGCAAGGTAAGAATACCTCTCTTGGATTGGGCTTCGTCTCCAACGTACGAGTCTTTTTGGCCCATACCAACCATGATACCTTGATGTTTAGGTCTTCCGACGATGGAAGGAAACACAGCACGTGGAGCGTCATCACCGGCGTAACCGGCTTTGCACATACCAGACCCGTTATCGATAACGAGAGCAGCAATTTCTTCTAGAGAGGGGGTTAGTATTTTTCCAGCTGACTTATGATGCCGGAGGCAATGGCGCAGTTAAACCCACGCCTGTGTTGACATAGCCGTTAGGTGGTGAAAAAAAGAGCGAAAAAATAGGGGGAAAATGAAAATTTTGGAAAACGACGCCATACTAATAATAGGCACGAGTTAAACGAGAAAGAGAGAGATGTATATATGTAAGTACAGGATGCAGCTGTGAGAGGAAAAAGAGGAGGAGTGGAATCCTAAAAAGGGGCAAAAAATATGGAAAAAAAAAGGAACGAAAATAAACACAAGATTGAGTGGCATTCAAAGATTTGAGCGTCCATTCAAATCTACGGCGTAGATATGAACACTCAAGATAAAGAGAGCAAACGCATAAATCAGACGCCACAAAGCCAGGCCACTAACCGACTTAATTCCAGTATCCACCAGCATTGCCTGTCAGCATTGCCAGCAAGACTTGGAATAACTGTCGCAACGGGTGGGCACCCCCAAATACCGAATCTACTTACCAGATTCCATTGTAATAATTAGCGTTCAATTGACTAGACAAGATCAATATCCAATAGTGTATTGTTGATGATATTCAAACACCTTTCAAAATCATTCATGAATAAATCAGAAAAGAACAAGAATCAAAAACCAAAATGATATTTTTCAATTATCAGCAAAAAAGCTGATTTTCTCTAAGATTTGAGTGAAAATTCCTATTTGGAAAAAATGACAACTGTTATTGCTAGAGGCACAGGTCGCGTAAAAAGGGGCGGCCATTTTAGTAAGCCCGGGTAGCCGCGGTTATGTGCACGGGGCCAAGATATGGCGTTTAGCGAGGATTGTCTTTGAATGGTAGGGTTTATTGGAATGCAGATTCGTGTCACCATTGTATTGGCTGATTGGAGATCTGCATTCGCAGAGCCATGCTGTGCAGGAAGCTTTATCTAGACAGATATGCCGGTGTATTATAGCGGTAATATTACCACTATCTATAGGATTGATAGATAGGCTTGGGTGTGTATAGCAATTATTTGGTAGTGCCGCTATTGGCTGAATACTAGTTGTACACTACTATTGGGGTAACTAGCGCTACGCAACTACAGTATCTAACAAATAAGGCTTGGTTTAAGATCATACATAACCCTGCATATCATTGTATACCATCACTATCTAAGAAAGTAAGAGATATGTCACTACACCTGCAAGCACTAAGTCACGAGCGAAGCGAGCAACCGAGCGCAGCGAGGTCAAGAAGAAGAAATAAAGATATCATAGATTAACGATGCCACTTCAGACCCACAAGCACTGATTCACGAGCGCAGCGAGCAACCGAGCGCAGCGAGGTCAAGAAGAAGAAGAAATAAAGATATCATAGATTAACGATGCCACTTCAGACCCACAAGCACTGATTCACGAGCGCAGCGAGGTCAAGAAGAAGAAGAAATAAAGATATCATAGATTAACGATGCCACTTCAGACCCACAAGCACTGATTCACGAGCGCAGCGAGCACACAAAATCAACGAACAACCTTCCTCTTGCCTCCCTTCTCGGCACGTGCCTTTAGCTTCGCCTGTCTCTTTGATATCCCAACCTCTTTCGCTCCCTCTTCTCCCTCATCCCCCTCTTCTGGTACTGCCACTGGTTTGCTACCTCCCATTCCCAACATGTTTCTTCCTGCTTTTACTAAATGGAAGATTTTGTAACCAGCAAAGATCGGAACAACCAAAAATATCCACCACACCTTGTTCGATCCAAATAACACATAGAGTATATCACAGATCAATGTAAAGTATATAACGTCAAAAAGATATTCTGTAAGTCCCTCTTGTGTAAGATCTATTCCTGCGCTTGCTAACTGTCGCGACCCATAGGCATCTTGTTTGTACACAGGACGACCTGTTTTCTCGATCGTGATCTCGCATATGACTAATGGGATGCTGAGAATCAAATATGGCTTGATGCTTGCAGGTCTTTTCAACAATTTGGTTATGAGGATGGTGATCACATTGATAACCAACGATACCAAATGGATTTCTTTGAGAGTTTTGATATTGTTGCTCGCTATTTTTTTCTGAGAAGCGCCTGCCATCTTGTTGGGTATTGTGTTGCGTTTCAGCGAGATTCTGAAGTAAACAAGCCGACTGGTTGATGAGAGTCTCGAGCATTATGGATGATATTTGTTGGAATATTTTTTTCACCAAGAGTGAATGTAGTATATTTTGGGCATTTCAATATGCATACCCTCTTGGGCAGCTAGAGGAGCATCTGATTGGATCAGCAGAGGTAGTGACAAAGATATGGCAATTTACCAATAGAAGAATTAATCAGGCCTACTGTCACTGCATTTTGAAGCAATTTTGAAGCAATTTCATTTTTATATACGGACTCTTACACACAAACAATCAAACAATCAAACATACATACAATCGTCAGTCAACATCAAATAGCAAACATCAAGGAGTTCTCTTCAAAATAGAAACCAAAATCACATCATATAGTTGTATACCGTTCCCGCAATCAACGCCAAAACAGATCCCAAAAAGAGGAACTTCAAAATCGAGTCCTCGTACAAATTGTTGTTTCCCCCCATTGGCAGGAACGTAAACATCAAGAGCTTCAAATTTCCTGTAGAGTAAGGAGGATATCTCCCGGCAAGAGCAGGCTCGCTGTACCATGCTTGTTTTAAAGTAGCTCTCTTATGAGAAAACGCCTCAAATGAGTATTTACCGTGATAACTTCCATGACCACTCTGTCCAACACCGCCAAAAGGTGTAGTGAGCGAAACTGCATGAAGCATGGCATCATTGATAAACACTGCCCCGGAACGGAGTCTCTTCTTGATGTAATCAATATCATTGCTACTATTGGAGAAGATGTATGCTGCCAAAGGCGTATCGTGGTATCTGACGATGTTAGAGATCTCCTTACCAACACCGGCAATTCCTGGCCCGTTGATTTTGATAATTGGCAAGATAGGACCAAAAAGCTCATCCTCCATCAAAGCATCGTTCCATGTCACGTTTTCAAACACCGTAGGACTTATATATCTTAATTTAGAATCGGTGACTCCGCCTGTGACTAAACAGGCTTTAGTTTTACTTAATACACCTACAAGTCTGTTATAGTTTCTGTCGTTTACAATATGGGCATACAGATCTGTACTGTTGTCAGCAGTCAATTTAGGGTAGAATTCTTCCTCAATGACCCGTTTAAACGTTTTGACGATCTTTTCGTAGTGTTCCTCTTCAGCTAGGACATAATCAACCGCAATACATGTTTGGCCAGCATTAGAGAATTTTGCCCAACAAATTCTTTTGACAGCAATCAACAACTCGTTATCACTCAAAGACCCTGCGAGGACGAAAGCTGGAGATTTACCTCCTAGTTCAAGAACCGTCGGGGTCAAGGTCTCGGCAGCAGCCTTACTGACGATTTTACCAACTCTACCACTACCAGTGTAGAAAATCAAGTCGAATTTCTGCTCCAAGAGTTTGGAGGTCTCATCAATGGACCCATTGATCACCTGTATAATTCGCGGGTCAAGATATCTTTCTAAGACCGAGGTCAAAACATTGGCGAAGTGCGGAGTAAGCTCGCTTGGCTTGAACACAATGGTGTTCCCCGCAGCAATGGCTCCGGCAATTGGAGACACTCCCAAAACCAATGGATAATTGAAGGCCGAGATTATCAAGACGTTACCAAGAGGACAGAACTCCACCGACCGTTTAGTCAATGCGAAGGTTATTAAAGGGACAGCCGAGACGTTTTGAGGCTTCATCCAGCCACGCAAATTCTTGATGAGGTATTTGATCTCCGCCAAAACCGGGGATATCTCAGCTACCTCAAACTCGAAACCAGGCTTATTAAAGTCCTTGAGGATGGCCTCCGATAACGCAGCTCTGTTTTCGTCAATGGCTCTGTAAAGATTGCTCAATTGTGCGAGCCGGAACTCAACAGGCTCATTGACCAAGTTGTGGAAGTTGGCTTCCGAGTCAGCGACTATCTTTGGGATCTTCTCAAGAGAGGTATATTTCAAGACAGACATATTCAGTATCTACTAATTCTGTAATTATCAGGGACTCTGTAGATAGGTAATTGAAAACAAAAGAAGCAGACCAGAATCGAACTGGAGATTTCTGGAATGAGGATCGGTTCCGGTATTTATGTTTGGTTTCCCCATTTCTCCATTTGCAGGGTTAATTTTTTTATAGGTGCTTTTTCTGGTTTTTACCAACGGTTGCGGACCCCATCTTAGAGCGGCATAGCCAATTGGCAATTACTATCAACTTAAGTTGAACTACTTAAGTTGAACTACTCAAGTTGAACTTAAGTTGATAGCAATTGATCGGCCTACATCAAAACATACTTGATTTTCTTTATTATTTATATATGTGCGAAACAAAAGATAAAAACATTATTAAATGAAACTCGGGCATACCTAACAGCAGTTGCTGCTTTGTGCGCCTCCAATAGGCTGTCCACGCAACTTGAGAGGGTCCTTATTTCCCCCGCTATTCGAAGGAACGTTGGATGAGGCCATTTGTGCCTTGATTTGTCTGGCCATGGTCAAGAACGCTTGCTCAACGTTATTGGAATTGAGGGCAGATGTTTCCAAGAATGGGATATCTAAAGCATCAGCAAATTCCTTCGCTTGAGTGTAATCAACAACTTTTTTCTCGGTCAAATCCGATTTGTTACCAACCAACAACTTCATGACCCCTCCTGTGGCGTAACGGTCAATCTCTTGCAACCATTGCTTGACGTTATTGAACGATTCATGGTCAGTGACGTCATAGACTATAATGATTCCGTGTGCACCTCTGTAATACGAAGAGGTGATGGTTCTGAATCTCTCTTGGCCTGCAGTGTCCCAGATTTGAAGCTTGATGGTCTTCCCGTCTAACTCCACGGTTCTGATCTTGAAATCAACCCCAATGGTCGAGATATAATCTTGTGTGTATGTGTCATCGGCAAAACGCAACAATAAACAGGACTTTCCTACCCCCGAGTCTCCAATAAGCAAGAGCTTGAACAAGTAATCGTAGTCGCTGTTCATATTAGATGTTTTAAGTGGCTATTCAGAACTGCGGTCTGCTTATAGTATAATGATTATTATAGTATATATTATTATAGTAAGAAAACTATATACCCAGACGTGTATTGCAATGTGTATTGAGATGTATATTAAAGGTATAGAGTAGCCCAATACCAAATGCGATGAGATGCTGGTCTGCCTGAATGTTTAATTGGTTGGACAAACCAAGAAATTGCCTGTGTTTTTTATCTTTTCTGGGCTTCAGATAAGTGTTTTATTTATTCCTTTCATGAGGAACAAAAAAACGCCCCTGTTAGGATCGAAACGAAACTTGTTCAAAAATGAGTGTTACCCGGGGATCCACTGGGACGGGCATATGAGACATCTCTTTATAGCAGAGCATAATACGACTACGGTATCTCTCTTGTTCTTCTTTTAGACCTCGCTACGCTCGGTTGCTCGCTACGCTCGTGGCTCAGTGCTTGTATTGGATTAAAAGAGCCATGTTTCCTGCCGCATTTGAGTATGAGTACTGAGTAATGATTCTACACTGAAGTCAGAGAATCGTTCTTCAGAGGTTGCTCTTTATAGCTTCTTTTATATTGCCGTCTTTTTTGATCCTTTATGAATATAAAGTTCCGGATAGGATCAAGATAGTTGCACTTGTGTTACCTGCAAGGTAGTAGTGCTTATATTACCTTCAAGATAGTAGCACTTGTATTACTCTCAAGGAGGAAGGAACTCATGTTGTCGTAGCCGGGATATCAGAAAGTCTCATGAAAAAGGAACTTGTCTACATGACTGAACTAGAAGAATGGCAAGTAGAATGGGAAGTAGGTGAATGAGATGCAAGTGCCGGCAAGAAGTATGGTGGCTGTAAAATGAATTATGTCATAGCTCAAAGCTGTAGAAATGTATTGAAGAGACCAAAAAGTACATAATATTTGGCTGCGGGAGATGTTTGAGGGACTAGCTTAGAGCTATTGACCATATTGCCATAAGGTGTAGTAAATGTTAATGTAGTACATGAGTTTACGGAGAAAGTCTGCTATTGTGAAGATGGGAACATGCTTGGGGTGCATTTAAATGGCCTCTTCTTGCTCGATACAAAAAAGAAAGAAAGATAGCATGAATGCATGCATTAGCAGTACTAAAGGCATCGGTACCAAAGATACTGGTACTAAAGATACTGCTATGAATGGTAGCACTGAGCCACAAGCGAAGCGAGGTCCAAAGCGATATTATAATCGTGTCCGTACTACTAAAGGATTGGTTCATACGAATGCTAGTGATCATCTCCTAACGCGATGTTTGATTAAAATACGAGAAAATACAAACAATACGAAGATTACAATGATTGGTATGTATTAGCCATTGCTATAGCTATGGGGAAGTACAGATAATTGCAAGAGGTTATGGATGCATTTTGACACATACGTTTTTCGATCTGTATACCAACTTTATAATGACTAAGCTACATACATCCCCACATGTATTGGAATTACGGAACGCAGTTGCTCTCACAACATATATCTTATGAATTAACATATATAAGTGCTTCAAAAGGTCATATAGGACAACTCTGTGGGCTTTCGTAGCGGCTCTTGCCATGGCTGTAGATACAGTGTCTTTGTAGTGAAAAGAAAGACGCATGAACATGCGTGACACGCCTCACACCAATACACATACATACAACACTACCAATCGAACGGTAGGCAGCCATATTAACGACTCGCCCTCCACATACAACCATATATGCATGCTCGACTTCGTTGACGCGTTACCATACAAAGAGTCAACTTTCCCTATACACACCACCTAAGGCAAACCTAATTAGGGACTCCCAGTCACCCTCCTATCTCAAAAAGATAAATAAAGAATCAAAACATAAACAAATAAACACCTTTTTTTACTCACAAAAACAGAGAAAATTTTCAGAAAAAAGAGAAAAAACTTGTTCGTATTCAAAAGATTTCCAAATCTTCTTCTTCCTAAAGATATATCAGCAGATGAACTACTCGTCTACACCAAGCAAGAGCTTTTGAATCAGAACAGAATCAGCCAACGATTGCCCAAGTAGCCGTTTTCCTGATTTCTTTTGATTTTCTTCTACCAAGCTGTTCTGAGAGTCTTTTCTATCGTTTATTCTTCACTCACTAATACCTAGATCCTGGTCATCTCAGTAATATCGTACCATGAGAGAAATTGTATGTATATTGGTGGATATATAAATACGGGGGCAGGGGCTAAAAAGGACTGACTGTATTGGCCTCCATACGCAGCCCTTTTCTGCCCCCTTAAGTCTCTGCTTCTTATGGCAATCCCTCTGCCTCATGCCAATCCTTTGTTTACATTACATCTACTAACAAAAAAAAAAACAGATCCATTTATCCACCGGTCAATGTGGTAACCAAATCGTACGTATTTTACCCCCATCTTCAGGGCATCTCCGCCTAATAAAAACAACTACTAACAACCATAGGGTGCTGCTTTCTGGCAAACTATCTGTGGCGAACACGGACTTGATGAATCTGGAAATTATAGGGGCACAAACGACCTTCAAAAGTCGCGTTTGAATGTCTATTTCAACGAGGCCATGAGTGGCAAATACGTTCCACGTGCTGTGTTGGTTGATTTGGAGCCAGGTACCATCGATTCGGTTCGTTCCTCTTCCTTTGGGAACTTATTCCGCCCTGATAACATGATCTTTGGCCAATCTTCTGCCGGTAACGTGTGGGCCAAAGGTTACTACACCGAGGGTGCCGAATTGGTTGATTCGGTGTTGGATGTTGTTAGAAGAGAAGCCGAGGGCTGTGATTCCTTACAGGGCTTCCAAATCACCCACTCTTTGGGAGGAGGTACTGGTTCCGGTATGGGAACTCTTTTGATCTCTAAGATTTGTGAGGAGTTCCCAGACAGAATGATGGCCACTTTTTCGGTGGTTCCATCGCCAAAAACTTCCGATACCGTTGTTGAACCTTATAATGCCACTTTGTCTATCCATCAATTGGTGGAAACCGCAGATGAAACCTTCTGTATTGATAACGAGGCCTTGTACGACATCTGTTTGCGGACTTTACGTCTTCCACAACCTAAATACGAGGACTTGAACCACTTGGTCTCGTCTGTGATGTCTGGTGTTACTACTTCTCTCCGTTATCCAGGTCAATTGAACTCTGATTTGCGTAAATTAGCCGTAAACTTGGTTCCTTTCCCTCGTTTGCACTTCTTTATGGTTGGTTATGCTCCATTGACCTCCATTGGGTCCAAATCTTTCCGTGCCTTGTCTGTTCCTGAGCTCACTCAGCAATTGTTTGATGCCAAGAACATGATGGCCGCCTCCGACCCAAGAAATGGCCGTTACTTGACTGCCGCCACCTTCTTCCGTGGTAAGGTTTCGGTTAAGGAGGTTGAGGACGAGATGTTGAAGGTTCAGACCAGAAACTCGGGCTATTTCGTCGAATGGATCCCTAACAACGTGCAAACATCCGTTTGTTCGGTTCCTCCACAAGATGTTGATATGAGCGCCACATTCATTGGAAACTCAACTTCAATCCAAGAGTTATTCAAGAGAATTGGTGATCAATTCAGTGCGATGTTCAGAAGAAAGGCCTTCTTGCATTGGTACACATCTGAAGGTATGGAGGAAATGGAATTCACCGAAGCCGAGTCGAATATGACCGATCTTGTGGCAGAATACCAACAATACCAAGAAGCCGGTGTTGATGATGATGATGAAGACCTCGCTTTTGATGATGAGGATGCTGCTATGGAAGCTCCAGCTGATAGAATGATTGAGTAGTTATTGTTATTCTGGAGTTTTCTTTTTGTTTGTTGTTTAATTCTTATTTTCTATACTATTACCAGTGAATACCATTTCCTATGTATGATGTATATACATCTATATAGAGATTCTATTGATCAATGTAGCTGTTGCTAATTTATTATTTGATGTAGCGATCAATCCACCCATTTATGGGTTGCTACTGGCTATTTAGATTGCATAGATGAGTGGTTCTAGGTCTCTGCATACGGGAATACATTTAAAACGAGTATGTTGCTATATGTTGTATAAAAGGATCGTATTAATGGTATTGGCATTAAAGATACCGGTATTAGAAGTACTGGCACTTAAGGGGTGATATTAGATGTACTGGTACTAATAATATTGGTATTATCGTTGCTGCTATAGACGGTACAAGCACTGAGTCACGAGCGAAGCGAGCAATTCAGCGCAGCGAGGTCAAAAAGAAGAAATAAAGATATTATAAACGTATTAGTAGTACTACCACTAATCAAGCAAAACCACTTCTTCTCTTCTGTTTCTTTTTCTTGTGACCGCTCTGCGAAAGCGATAACGATGCCATCCGTTGTGATCCAACACTTGCAATTCTTTGCGATCCGCTTCCTAAAGGTTTCTGTGACCCAGTCCCTAAAGAGTTCTGAGATCCACTCACTAATGGTTTCTGCTTTATTGTCGGCCGTTGCGGGCTCAAACTCTCGTGGTTATAATAATACTGATGATCATAATCGTGGTCTCTATGGTTTTCCTCGTCATCATCATTAAGAGTGATTGTCGTTGAGCCCCAGTCATTAATCACCAGTCGTGCAAGTTTTGGTAGCTTTTGTGTATCATAGTTGTTCAAGACAAGCGCATTACCGTCTGGATTCTTAGCAGGGAAATTAGCGAGTGCCTCCTGATACTCTGAGATTATTTTAGGCAAATTATTCTTATAGAAATCATCATCAACAGCGTCCAAAAACTCTTTGGTCTTTTCTGAAACATCAGTAAATCTACCACCGTCTTTCTCTTCGTTTAATTCATGCAATTTATTGCGGAAATCTTCAACATCGCGAACGTGTGCGAGTTTGAATATATTCTTGGCAATAAGTCTCAAAATACGGAGCTTTTCGTATCCGTAGTAGTCTTCCTCATCATCATCATCATCATCGTCATCGTCATCCTTCTCAATTGTCTTACTGGAGCTTTCCATAAATACTTCAAGCAACCTGAATAACTGCTCTGAGTACTTATCTCGCGATTTGGCATCAGTTAGGAACAGAGTTACTTGATACATTCTTTTAACATTACCTTGAAATACAAACAACTTTTCCCCATCACCATCAAACCAGTCGTCATCATCAGAATTACCTCCATCTTCTCCAGTGAGACCCCAGTTTTTACCATTATTATTCTCAATAGAATCAAGTTTTCCTTTGGTGTTGGTTGCGTAGTTTTCCATGACCATATTCTGTTGGGTGCTGAGTAAGGTCTTTGTAAGCTCGTTGTCTTTTGAGAGCTGGTACAACTCAAAATAGGATCTTTCGCTGCTTTTGCTCTTCTCATCGGTTCTCGAAACTACAGTGTATGGAATCAACATCACGTTTTGGATGAGATTCAGCAAATTGACTTTCACCACATTGGGTTCAGTTATCATTTGGTGGAAGCCTGTCTTTAGATCATGCAGAAACTGATACGTTATCAACGTCGAATGAATGCTACTATGTATCACTACGACATGCCGTTTTTCGTACTCGCCTACTTTATAACTAGACAAATGAAACTTCAAACTCTTATCAGCTGAGTTTAAGTAATGGCTCCATGATAATATGTTATGAATGGCTAAAGGCTTGGCCTTGTCATTTATATCAGACTCCCCATCATCGTCAGACTCATCACCAGCATTCTGCTTATCTTTCTTAGAAGAAGAGTCAACCACTTCTACCCACATCAAGCTCGCGCTTGTCAAAAGGAACCCTTCCTCGTTGTCTTCATCCGTACATTTGGTGAATTGAAGGAACAGGCAACCAGATTCGCTAGGAAGAGTTACCTCAGTGAATTTTTGGTCAGCAATATTTATCTCGTATATAGATTTACGGTTGAAGAACAAGAGCTTGTTCTTGATAGTTTTGAACCAAACGAGTTGTTTCCAGTTAGATAAGTCTGAGATATCGTACAACCATTCGCCGTAGTACTTCTGAAGTTTGGGTATAAGAGACCTATTTGGTACCTTGACCTTTTTTTTGCTGTCGTCGCTAATATCATCATCATCAGTTCCCGTAGATTTTGTGGTCTTCTCCTTTTTAACAAACAGTACCGGTTTGGACACAACATTTTCCAGTGATTTTGAGGGACATAGAGACGGTGGTGTGGCTTTTTTAGGACTAGCCGGATAATCAGCAAGATTGATTATCTTCCATGTTCCGTCACTAGCAACAACAGCCAAGCGATTTAGATCCGACTCATCAAAACACATATCCACAATATCACTTATATTGTGGTTGTTTATTTGTACTACAGAGACCAATTCTACATTTACGGGTGTGGTTGCAGCCCTATGTCTTTCAACCGTAGCACTCACTCGGATAATATATATCTCGAACTCGGTTCGAACCGCAATTTTATCACACGTATATACAATCTGCCAGATTGGCTTCTTGACATTGATGGATATTGGTCGCTGAATCTTAAGTCTTCGAATAGGCTCGTTTATTTGTGGGTCCTTACAACTGATCATATCAATCTGCGATTTGGTTGCCATAAGACCTATGCTTACGAATGAACCTACATCACCGGTGACAAATACCACAACACGGCCAGTTCCCTGTTTATTTCCCAGCAAAGCCATCTCTCCACTAACTAGAAGGTCTTTTATCGTTGGATTGTACACCCAATGAGACTCCCAGGTGTTCCCTTCGTTGGAAAGATCTACAAGCAATTTTCCAGGGATGCTTCTTGTGGTGGATCTGAAATGCTCAAGCTCATCATTCTTCATAATATGTTCTTCTTTTATCCGTTTGAGTTTCTCTTTTGCGGTCTCAGAAACTGACCTGCTGACAATCTTTTTAGTGGAGTATTTGACCTTGTGGAGAATGCAGTTGTTATTATCAACGGGGAAGATCCATTTGGATGCTTGGTTGGACTCTGATTCTGAATCTGATTCCTGGAGTGTGTTTTCTTGTATGGAGGGTTGTCCGTTTGTTGTTTGGTAGTAGGCAGCTTCGCGGATTCCATAGGTGATGGCAGCGCCTTTATTATTGCCGGACGAGGGCCACATGATGGAGGAATAATCTAGGCTAGCAACTAGGCAGGAAAATATTAGTAGAATATCTTTCGGTGGTTTGCTGGGCGTTTCAGCAGTAGAGTGGTTCTCTATTACCAATAGGATATAGAAGTATCAATATTAATGTCCGATGATGATGTTGTCTTAATAACAGTTTCCTACTCCTATAATAAGTCTGCACCTTCAAATACTCCACTGTACTAGCATACACTCCCTAAATGACCTAATGTAGTACTCCTTCAATAAATCATCTATCAACCAATTTATCATGTATCCTCCATCATAACCATCTCCTCCATCATATCATCTCTGCAGATCTGAAAAATTATCTCTGGTGCACGGGTGTATGTCCGGGCGCATGTCCGGGCAAAAATAAAATTTCAAATTAGAAGCCCCGCCCGTTATCTCAATTTCAAATTGAAAAATTGAACAGATAATCTCAGAACAAACCCTAGAGTTCTTGATATTTGTATATAATAATCACTTCATATATATCCCCTGCTACACTCCCTTGGAACGAATCTTTCCATCCCTCAGTGCCGCTTATCATCCAAATCTCCGTGTTGTGGATTTCTGAGGTATCTTGCTGTTTATTCTACTGTGAACACCGCAATTCGTGTACTTATACAAAAATAGAACTATAACATAATCTCATACTATGGCCGGGGCTATTGAAAACGCTCGTAAGGAGCTTCAACGCATTTCCTTGGACGACCACTCGGAGTCCGAGTTCGGTCAGATTTACTCGGTGTCTGGACCCGTTGTTGTGGCCGAAAACATGATTGGCTGTGCCATGTACGAATTAGTCAAGGTTGGTCACGACAACTTGGTCGGAGAAGTCATTAGAATTGACCGTGATAAGGCTACTATACAGGTGTACGAGGAAACCGCAGGTGTGACTGTTGGTGACCCTGTGTTGCGTACCGGGAAGCCGTTATCGGTTGAATTGGGTCCGGGTTTAATGGAGACCATTTATGATGGTATCCAGAGACCTCTTAAGGATATCAAAGAACGGTCGCAATCTATTTACATTCCGAGGGGAATTGATGCTCCTGCTCTTTCTAGAACCGCCACCTATGATTTTAAGCCAGCTTCTTTGAAAGTGGGCGATCATATTTCTGGAGGCGATATTTTTGCCTCTATCTACGAGAACTCGTTGCTCAGTGATCATAAGATCTTGCTTCCTCCACGTGCTCGGGGTACGATTACCAGAATAGCTGAAGCAGGGTCATATAATGTTGATGATACCGTTTTGGAGGTCGAGTTTAACGGTAAGAAATATGAGTACTCTATGATGCATACCTGGCCTGTTAGAGCACCTAGACCAGTTGCTACGAAGTTGTCGGCAGATTACCCACTTTTAACGGGTCAAAGAGTGTTGGATGCGTTGTTTCCATGCGTTCAGGGAGGTACTACATGTATCCCAGGTGCTTTTGGGTGTGGTAAGACTGTTATTTCGCAGTCTCTTTCCAAGTATTCTAACTCAGATGTCATTATCTACGTCGGGTGTGGTGAACGAGGAAACGAAATGGCAGAGGTTTTAATGGAGTTTCCTGAGCTTTATACTCAAATTGGTGATAGAAAGGAACCAATTATGAAGCGTACTACTTTGGTTGCCAATACTTCTAACATGCCAGTCGCCGCGAGAGAAGCCTCCATTTACACAGGAATCACGTTAGCTGAGTACTTCAGAGATCAAGGTAAAGATGTGTCGATGATTGCCGACTCATCCTCGCGTTGGGCCGAGGCTTTGCGTGAAATTTCCGGTCGTTTGGGAGAAATGCCTGCCGATCAGGGTTTCCCAGCCTATTTAGGAGCCAAATTATCCTCTTTTTACGAAAGAGCCGGAAAAGCAGTCGCCCTCGGATCTCCAGAGAGAATCGGGTCGGTTTCGATTGTTGCCGCTGTTTCGCCTGCCGGAGGTGACTTTTCCGACCCGGTTACCACCTCTACCCTCGGTATTACCCAGGTTTTCTGGGGTTTGGACAAGAAATTGGCCCAAAGAAAGCATTTTCCTTCTATAAACACCTCCATTTCGTATTCCAAGTACACCACTGCCTTGAACAAATACTACGACGGAAACTACCCAGAATTCCCTGTCTTGAGAGACAGAATCAAGGAGATTCTTTCGAATGCCGAGGAGTTGGAGCAGGTTGTCCAGTTGGTTGGTAAGTCTGCCTTATCTGACTCTGATAAGATCACCTTGGATGTTGCTACCTTGATCAAGGAAGACTTCTTGCAACAGAACGGTTATTCTTCTTACGATGCCTTCTGTCCTATCTGGAAGACCTACGATATGATGAGAGTGTTCATTGCTTATCATGACGAGGCCCAGAAGGCTGTTTCCTCGGGTGCTCAATGGTCGAAACTTGCTGAGGCTACTTCCGACACTAAACACAAGGTGTCTAGTGCTAAGTTCTTTGAGCCAAGTGAGGGTGAAGCTGCTGGAAAGAAATTCTTTGAAGGATTGAACTCGCATATTTACGATTCGTTTGCCGAAGCAAGCGAGTAATTAATTACTTTAGTAGTGTTTATAGAAGAGAAGGTAGTGGTCTCTTTTTTTGTCTTCAACTATAACTATAAAATATAATCATGATAAATGAGTGGTGTAGAGGTGTGGTATATATATATATATATATATATGTACCATAGGGTGGTACGCACCCTGTAACTTCAGTCAGAATATGATGATGATGATACGACTGTAAGGAGTACAGTATCTTCTTTTTTTGACCTCGCCAAGGCTCGGTTGCTCGCTTCGCTCGGAGGGTTCTCTTTTTAGACTTGCCGATGCTCAGTTGCTCATTCCATAGAAGCACTGAACCACGAGTGAAGCGAGCAACCGAGCCTTGGCGAGGTCCGAAGAAGAAGAGACTGTATGGAGTAAAGCATCTCTTTCATCTTCTTTTTTCACTTCGCTTAGCTTGGAGTAGTGATGATACGGACGTCTACAAATATCAAACAACAAAACAATATATAACAATATATAAACTAACCAGAATAGCTAACCACAGAAACACTAAATAAAGAACCGAAGGTGAAGCAATAAATAAAAAGAAGTGAAAGTATCGTGTAGAACATGTATAGCCTTTGCCTTTGCTAGGGCATTTGCCATGGCAAATGGCAGGGCGAGCAGTAAATAACATAGTAAATATAGCAAGCAGTAATGCCATGGCATATGGCAAACGCTATGGCGCCATGAAGGCATAGATACACTAAGTCACAAGCGAAGCGAGCAACAAAGCGTAAGCGAGGTCTAAAAAAAAAGAAGAAAGAGATGCTCTACTCCATAGTGCAGTCAATTAGAGCACTATTGACTGCGATGGAGTGCTTCCGTTCATAGGAAAACTCTTATTCGAAACAGACTTCAAAGCTGCTGCATTCACGCTGTTCTTATTACCAGCCTTACGGCCTGCCGCGGTGTTTTTGCTCACCTGTTTCTTATTTACCCCGCCTCCTAGAGCCTTGCGGGGGTTACCTGTACGAGCAGCAACCGCTGGTTTGGCACCGCCATTTTTAGGACCAGCACCAACAAGACTTGGTGTGTTTATGTATGGCTTGAAGTTGATAAGCTCATATTTCTGTGCACTAAATCCGCTATCCTGGCGCGAGTATTCAATGTAAGGAATCAACGCATTATAACGGTCCAAATATTCCGTCATTAATTTACGCAAATAAAAGAGTTTCCAGGCCGTCTGACGAAAGAAGTCATGTTCAGTGGTTGTGTCTGAAACACTGGCTAATGACCGGAGGAAACTCCCTATTTCATACCTAACAACATCGATCTGGCTCTTGACATCCTGAATATCTTCGATGGTCTTCTCCAAGTCAATGGAATTAGGATCAAAGTCCCCCAACCGGGATTGCTGAGGCATTTTGGGCTGTGCTGTGCTGTGCTATATGAAAAGCTGCTGGTGTTCTAGGCTACTCTAGTCTGATCTAGTCAAGTGTATACGACAAGCAGGTCACCTGTATTGTGACCAAGGATTGGATTTCACCACAATCTATTTGTTAGAAATAGAAGAAAAATGAGAACAGGAAGAAGAAAGTTTCTGGTAAGTAGAACCCCTTCTTTAAATGAGTTATGACTTGATTGATGAGTATGCGAATGACCTTTTGAGAAGATGTCAAAGTCTCTTGTGGAGCTGATAGTTTGTCAGGGTTCTTTTAGTGGGTCATATATATTTGTAAATACACAGATATTTTGTTCATTCAAACTGATATCACCATGGTACCACATAATACGGATTTTCACAGGGCCGAAAATTTTTCCTGACTTCTTGTCACATGTTACGGGGTGCATATAGCAATTGAGACAACATGAATATTAGATATTGCTGGAGGGGGTACTACATAGTGAGGTCAAGTGATATAAATGTTATTGATAGATAATGCATTGTAGAAAGATATGGTAGTAACTGATTCTAGCTATGGTAGACTGTCATTTGAAGTATTTTTTGCAGCCTTCTGAGAAGTTATGGAGAAGTAGGAATCAGACCGTAGATGTATGACAATCCTACAAGTTCAGAACATCAAGAATTGTATATTAGCTGTTACCAGTGCTACTTACTCCTTTTCATTACCATAAATTGTACTGGAATATCGACACAGAGATTTACATATACTTGGAAATCAACCTGGATGCCGAAGATCACTTGGAAAAAGTTTGGAACGCTGAGAAGAAAACCACTGCGATTAAAGTAGGGTTGAATTACAAAATTATTCCAATTGATGGCAGACCAATAAACCCTATAACATTGGCATCCGCGGTTGCGTACAATAACTATGTCAAAAGCAAAGATGTTTTAGCTAAAGAGCCGCAAGATTGCGCAAGTGTTTATGACGCTCTAATCAAGCCAGACTATTTGCAGCTAGGTCACTATTAGCCCTAAAATAGTGCCTTTCTAATAAGAATAGGAATCTACAAAATCTAACAAACACTGCTGTTCTTACTATATATATAAATGTATCCAAAACCCTAACAAAAAAAACAAGAAAATGAAACAAAACATTAATGAACTAAGTACTTGGCAAACACCCTTCTCAATTGGTTCTTCACAGAAAGCTTTTGACTTCCCACAAAACTCGAAATAGCTACCTTAATAGCCCTGTCGATATCGTACTGACTGACAAACTCACTGAGTCTCATTCTAGCAAACGACTCAGCAATCCGAATAATGGCCTCTAAATGACGGATAGTAATAGCCATGGACCCTGTAGCCAAGGACTCTCTCCGCAAATCGGCATAAAGCTTCGTGATTTTCTGGGTGTCCATTTGGTTGAGTTTGGGGTTGATATTCTTGGAGAAATGGATGTATCTGACTAATAAATCTTGATTGATTGTACCGTACTTACTGTAGTAATCGTCAGACTTGTTGATGTCGCCTGAATGCTCTTGGACTTCTTCACCCTGGTCTTCCATCTCCTCATCGGCTTCTCTGCTGATTGTCGAGTTTAAGTGCGACTCGAGAACAAATCGTGCAAGTCTTTCGTCATCTTTAGCATTAACAATGTCTCTAACAACACAAATAACGTCGAATCTAGACAAAATAGGAGTAGTCAACGCCACGTTCTCCGATAACGGAATTGTCGAATTATAACGTCCACCAATAGGATTTGCAGCAGCTACAACTGCACATCTGGCTTTCAAAGTCGTGACAATACCGGCCTTGGAGATCGAAATCGATTGTTGTTCCATGGCTTCGTGAATAGACGTCCGATCACGGTCGTGCATCTTGTCAAACTCATCAATTATACACGTGCCTTTATCGGCAAGGACAAGAGCTCCACCCTCAAGAACCCATTCGTTGGTTATCGGGTCTTTTCTCACCGAAGCCGTCAAACCAACACCGGAAGCACCCTGACCGGTGGAATACACTGCTCTGTGTGCGGTTTTTTCTACATATTTCAAGATCTGCGACTTGGCAGTACCTGGATCACCAATCAACAAAATATTGATGTCACCTCTAATCGAGTGCTTTCCATTAATGTCTTTAGCTACACCACCAAACAAGGACGCGGCAATTGCTGTCTTTATATCACGATGGCCGTAAATAGACGGAGCTATCGAGTTGATAATCTTATCAATAATCCCCTTCTCATGACTGAGTTTTCGGAACGTTTTCTCCTCTTCTTCCGTATAAGTAAACATGTCTAAACGGTTGTTGTATTTGCCCAAATTGGTTTCACTGGTGGAGGTGGTGGAGGAGGAATTGGCGCCTCCATCAACCTTTACCGAATTGGCTTCAATAATAGTAGCAAAGACCGGGAAGCCGTTCTTGGCATTCAAATGGCCATCGTAGGAGTTTTTGTAGATCCCCGTAACCTCAACATGTTGACCGGGCTGAACTGTATCCACTAAATCCCCTAACAATATCACCTCTCTTTTTCTAGGCAATCTTCCCGCAGGAATGGTACCTGGAGCTTCTTGAATTGACACTCTTTGGTAGTTTCTATAGATAGTTCTCTCATTATTGACTCTGAACCCGCTTTTACTTCTACAATTTGGACAGTACGATACCTTAACCTCGGTGTTCGAGTCCTGGAAATAAGGACCAAGAACCTGGCCGCATTTAAGACAGTCAAACTTGACATATTTTAGCTGAGGAAACACCCCCGTTCTTCTAGTGACCACCCCCGACACTCTGATTAACGTATTCAAATGAGTCTTTCGCAACTCTCTGAGGGTATAGTTATTCGGGAAGTAGTTAACAATTCTCACATTGATGTCGGTGTGAATGTTACCATAGTCAGGATAATGCAATAGCACGGCTTCCATAGCAATGATATCGAAGATTTTGAGAATCTGCTCGGGACATGATGATAAGAAAAAGGCAATAATCGGCTTCGATTCGGCTAAGTCTGCAAAGTCAACCTCAAGAGACTCGGCATTGACTTCACCTAACACTCTGATTCGGGACCCGTAGACAGACTTACCCTCGGCATTGGTGAATTCCGTGATGAAGGACTTGAGTTCTCGGGCTATAGAACGGGAAACGGCCGGTTCCACTATCCATTCCTGGATACTGGCAGCTTTGATATCTGCCAATGCATCCAATGATAGCTCCTCAGCTAACGGATCAACATCGTCCATGGCATCGGCATCAACACCACCAACACCAAAGTCTTCATCATATTGGTTTCTGGCTCTTCTACGCTGGGCCGGAAGTCCATATTGATCTAGCTCTTGGTTATCACTACTAGGACCTCCATCTTCATCTTCTTCTAAAAAGGCGCCCTGTGTACGACCATAGTATCTGTCACGACGATCCAAAGCCTGTTCAACATTACGTCTATCACCAATATCCATCTGCTCGTACTCCACGTCATCGATATCTCTTCTACTGATACGATCTCCAACAGCGTT
This sequence comes from Saccharomycopsis sp. yHQL182, assembly GCA_030490795.1. Lineage (NCBI taxonomy): Eukaryota > Fungi > Ascomycota > Saccharomycetes > Ascoideales > Saccharomycopsidaceae > Saccharomycopsis > Saccharomycopsis sp. yHQL182. The sequence continues at coordinate 25,446 of JAKVQV010000032.1, forward strand.
TCTCACGTAATCATTCTCGGCAGTCTCGTACAAATTCACGCCGTCAGCCTGCTCATCAAGTTCATTAATGTCATCCACATCATCAAATATTTCTTGGTCACTGTCATAAGGCTCAAATACCGGCGACGATGGCGGCATATTAGGTCTTGGGGACGAGTTTCCAGACGGAGTGTTCGATTTCGAGCCGCCTCTTGATGCCTGGGCATCTTCTTCCTGGGAATTATGAATTGTTCTCTTTCTTGATCCAGCCATTTTTTCAGCTATTGAAGTAGATAATTCTTGTGATGTTAGTAATGAATGGGCTGGAGATTTGAGCTATAGTAAGTTTTGTTAAATGCATCAGCTAGATGGCACTTAAGGAAATAATTTTTATTTCATGATGTATCGAGAAATGAAAATCCAGCGATTTGTGTCCTGAAAAAATTCTTTCTGATTTCCTAAAACGTTAATATTTTTATTTATCTTTTTTTTTGTTTCGCGTTTCGCGTATTACGGTGTGTCATGTGATTAGTCATATGATTTACCGGTTCCCTCACCTCTCCCAACATCGGTATAAAAATAAAAAAGAATAAAAAAAAGCTTTTGAAAAGCTGAAAAAAGCTACAATTTGTATTGTAGTTTTGTCAATTTAGATGGGAATTAGTAGCACTATCTGCTATATATAATTGTACATATAGTAGCACCATGTTAATAGGTTCCTTAATTATCTCAATTCAGATTGGGTCCATAGCGGGTGCGGGAGAATGCCTCCCTTCCCTCCTCCATCACTATGTCAGATAAGGCACATTGACTCTGTAATGCATTGGACAGACAGTTTGACGAATATGACCTTCTTTTTGGCAAGATAGCAGCGTCTAGTATTTTGTAAGTCAGTCCTCTATCAAAGTTGTCAGCAATGCTAATTCTCGCACGCTTCCCGATGTCAGGAGTAGCATAGCTCAGTAGCCAATGGATGTACTGGGGGTGGTTATAAACTCGTTATTCGAACCGCTTAACTCTTCATTGCTTTCCGTGACAGCGATTAGTGACTAGAATATTTGATGGCTAGCGACAAGAAAATTTGGCGACTGTAATCGTATAGGTTTTCCATTGTTGATATCAGAGTCATATATTCATTTTTTATGTTATCCACACCGACGATTAATTGCAAAGGAGATTCTTGAAGTTGTAAGAAATTATTTTGGGTAACTTTTGGCAATTTGATGAGAGAAACATGTACATCAATTTAAGGTTTGACTCGTTACTTTTTTACTCCAGTAGTTTGGGTCTTTGGTGAGATGCCATACACAACCATAAACCTATTGATGATTGTACACTAGGCCAAAGAACTCCCTGACCTCTAACAAGTACCGAATATTTCCTCTTAGTAATACCCATTTATATCCAATACTAATATATGGTCTTTTTTTTTTTTTTTATTAATATTTGTCCTGACCCACAATAGCCCATCGCGATGCATCTTCCTCGAAGAAATACCATACAAATTACGCGCAAAATAAAACATGGTGCGAAACAATTAGTAACCAAAACGCAACAATTATCAAGTAACACAACTACATAAACTACACTTCTCCAAGCAACCAACCAGTTCCGTTCCTTTAAATGTACACCGTTCGCCCAACCGGACCCGACTCCATGAACAAATATCGACGCCAAACCTTGATATGCAAGCTTACTTTTCCCATAATAAATACGCGTAAATAAACCATGGATTTGGCGTGTGACACACAATATTTTTTTTTTTTTTACTATAAGACTACTCTTACGCGTTACCAAATTAACGAGACCTTTTTTGTACTGTACTGTTTTCTACTATATTAGAATTTTCTCTATTTAATGAAATTTTGTATTCTGTGTTTCGGTTTCTTTCCCTCTTCTATTCCTGTCTTCGCTTCATTCTGTAACTAGCTTTACATAGATTCCTTGATCTCTTCTTGTGACATTGTACTGTTATACCTTCGACTCCAGAAAATACCCAGCACCCATGTCAAACGATAACTATTCTCCATTGCAAACGCGTGGTACTAATCATGGAAAACGCGAAATGTCCAGCTATATCTTCACTAAAGCCAAGAAACTTGCTAGTAACCCCGGTGCTAAGCTTGCTGAGCTTGCTGCTCTAGATGACGGCTCTGCAGACCGTTATCCTACTCCAGAACCAAGTAGTATGGTTGGTGGGAGCGACAGTGTTGATGCTTTTGGTGGAAATGACAGATCTTCGCCCTATCCAAGTGATGTCGACGACGACGAGTCACAAGAATATGACTCTGATGACGACCTTTTCCAACAGACATTGGATGCAGGTGCTTCATCGGTGAAGGATGTTGATAACGCCAAAGACGCGAGATTATTGTTCAGTGTTTCGTCGCCTGATACATTGCAAAAACACGTCGCTAATGGCTCTCCTATGAGCAAAGGTCCTAAAATAGGTCTGTTTGACCAGCCTTTAGGCACTGGCTTCCAGATACAGAAGCCTTTGACTGTGACTTCAACACCAACCCCGCTCTCAAAGAACCACCCAAAGCAGCCAAAGTCGCTTTTGGGTGGAGCCACGATTACGCGTCGCAAATCACACAAAAACGGAGCCAAGAAACAGAGAGGTAGAAAGATGATTCTCCCTTTGACGGGCGAGCATTTATCCATAGGAAGATCGTCAATGTGTGATGTTGCAATCACCGATGGTAAAAACTTGGTGTCGCGTAAACACGCGTCCGTGTATTTCGATAAGAGTCTGCAGCTTGTGAACGTGAAATGCTTTGGTGTCAACGCGTTAGAGGTGGTAATACCGGTGTTAGCTAAGGTCAAATACTACGGATCGCGTGGTGATTTCGAGTTGCTTCCTCAAGAAACTAAGGATTTCCATAAATATGCTAACTTGAAGTACAAAGATTTGGTCTACAAAGGACTTACTAACTTCCCAAGATCACTTGTTACCAGTAGTGATGATGACTGCACTTACAGAGGCGTAAGTAAGTTTTTGGTGCTTCCAAACGAGATCTTGAGAATCCCAAAGATGAATAACATCATCATTGATATCAGAGGCGTAATTTGTAAGGTTCAGGTGGAGGAAGAAAACGAAGATGCTGAGTTAACAGAAGAGGAAGAGTTTCAACCAATCGCTGAATCTACAGCTTCTCCTCCAGCTACAGTTGTTGAATTTGTTAAGGCTGATTACAAACAGGAAACTATTGTTACTAATACTACTACCTCTACTGCTAAAATATCAGACGGACCAATGACTCCAGCAAAAGTTAATGCTGCAATACCTGCTACTCCATTGAATGAAGATGTATTGAATGATGTTTCGGACGCTAACGTGCTACAAAAAGATCCACCTGTAACTCCTGCTGACAGAATTATAATACCAGAGACTCCAGCAAAACCAATAGCCGCTTGTAAGCCTTCGGTGAAACCAATATCAGTTCCAAAGAAACCAGAAACCGACTCTAATTCAAAGAAGGAGAAAATAAAAAATGGCAACAATGTGGTGCAGAGATTGCCGTTGAAACCAGTAAGTAAGCAAAAGTCTGAAGGGCAGAGCAAGAAAAGAGCCGGATCGCCATCAGCTAATGACGAATCTCTTAAAGACAGCGAGCAAGATAAGGAAAACATACATCCATCAAAGAAAAGTAGACAGCACTACGATTATCAGGATCCAAAGACTGTGATTGAGTCTGTTAACAAAGATGAAAAGAAGAAACAAGAACTCTTGCTTGAGATTTCTAACCTTACAGAGATCAAAAAGATTCTTATCAATCATTTGGCATTTTCACGACTTGCATCTACACCATTATCACAACTCAACTCAATCAGTGTCAAGCTCGAGAAGTTGGGTAAAAAGGACTTCAGATTGGTTCTTAGTGACATCAAATGCGTGGGGATTATCTACAGAAAGGGCAAAGATGCGGCAGGAAAACCGTTGGATGAAGAATATTACTACGATATGGATAAAGATGATGATGAGGAGAGGGTGCTGTTGGTTAACTCTTTGAAAGGAGGAAGTAGTTTGAGATCATGCAGAAAGACGCATAAGCAATACTACTGGAAGAGGCCACCACCATTACCAAGATATTAGTTGGTGGTTGGTGGATGTTTGGTATGGGAGATATTTAGTTCTAATATATTTCTTGCAATTCTTATTGATATAGCTGTGTAATCGGGCCTTACTGTACATATCCCATGGGTTATCATCATTGAGCTCTGTACTATTAATTAATACCTGTTTCGTTCATAGGTACTGGGAGACTCGTTGTATACTCAATCCAAGCTGATTCATATGTCTCCTCGTCGAACTCCGTAATGAATCGGGTACATCCAATGAAAAATGGTATATAACCTTTTTGGGGCGCTTCAATATTTCATTATGTATGCATGCAATTCACTTATTTCATATACCCAGTGACTTTTGCTAGTGAAAAATTTGTTAATGGTGTGTGTACGTGCTGCTGTGACCGTAGAGTCTCGAGACAGGCTTTAGCTGAATGAATATACCCGATAAAAATCCACATCATTGGGAATATCCCAATCTCTATACAGCAAAACGACACATCTATTGTCCTTGTCAGATCACAGGCTGACTTTCTGTAGCCACTATCATACTCTATATATAGAGTATAGCTACAGCTGCATGCTCTACACTTACATACTCTATACTTACATTCTCCATAACTATTACTCTGTGAATAAACTGGTTCCAAATTCATGGCCAAGAACACATGTATACAGGTAACTACGAATCCACGTAACGCCTACATAAACATAGATGTTTATAGATGTTTACTTATGTATTTATAGCCCAATAAGCAACCTACCATAAAAATTGATTAACCTGTATACCTTCAAACCAGTTCATGTTGAATTGGGAAGTCGCATTAGACTAAAACGGAACAAAATTTGCGCGTCGCTCCAAGCTTATTCTCTTCGCTGCCACCAGCCAATTCTGTACGGGCGGCTTTCTGCGCAAAACATGACATGTTCCCGTTAATTTTCCCACTAAGATCGGCGACGTTTTTCCCAGGTCACCACTGGACAGCGTACCACGACCGCATTTAAGATTAGAATTTAGCTCATTTCACACTTTAATTCTAATTAATCTCATTGATTTTGCCCTATTGATCTTTCTTGATCTCACAATAGGTAAACAAATAAACAAATAAACAATAACCGAGCACCCAGAACCCACATATATGTCGTCAGATACAGATACACCTCAACAGCTACCTCAACAGGGACAGGAAAACTTTTATCCTAGGAGGGTTTCGGTAACCTGATTCAGCTTGATTCAGATTTGTTCAAGCCCATTATAGAACTGTCCCGTCTTTTTGTTAGCGATAGCGAAAAGAAAAATAAAAGGCATTTTTTTGTATTAAATAAAAAAAATTTTAGGATCCATAACCGTCTAGACATCTATCTCTTTGAATCAGCTTCATCAAAACAATCTTAGGAGCTTTGAATGGCAGCACAAGTGCTTCAGATACCATGGCTGATCTCAGCGACGATTATTATATTGCTAAGCTCGATGCTGTGAGCAGGAAACTCGATCTGTACTCGACGTCACTTGCATCCTCGCTCACAACCTATTCAATACTCGCTAACAATTTGACCAACATCAATAGCGACATTTCCGACTATGACACACAATACAATCTTCTTGAAGACGATCTTTATTACTCTCATGAGTACCTTAACAAGCTCAATGCTCTCATGGTCCGTTCACAGTACTTTGAGACTCAAATAGATGTTCTTGAGTCGAAGTTTTTGAAATCAAATAATGCACATCATCACCATGACAGATTAGCCAGTCTAAATGACTTGAAGGACGAGTTATTGGACTACAGAACGAATGAGACCACTCTTGATAATATCTATCAAGAGTTTAACCATTTAAAGAAAGAATTATTGCAGTTTTCTCATTCGTCTCCACGTCTCTATTCATCTCCTATTGCCACCGCTGCTCCGGTATTTCCCGAGTTCAACTCAATAGACAATGTGACCCATTTTAGTGGTGCCCTGGTCCCCCGTAATGCTAATCCCGTGCCTGTCCTCGCTAATCCACACACTCCGGCTGCTGCTCGTTCTCCAAACAGCTCGCTTCCTTATACAAACTCGGCATCCACGCTCACATCGGCCAAAAACCATCATGAACGATATTCCTCGGGCTCATTATCAACCCTGACTGCTGCCACGTCGCTCTTTGAAAACCACAGCAGTGATATTCAAATGTCTCAGACGATACTCAAGCCTTTACGCTGCTCTAACAAGAAAAAAAGACGCTCTTTGATGAACGTAGTTAACTGCAATACCTCAAGCATACCCTTTGAAGTCCCTGAGGCTAATAGCAGCAATTTTAGTATCAAATCTCTGGGTACAAGCGTCCATATAGACCATAATAAAACCTTTTCTGGCCACAGCAGCCATATAAAGACTCTCTCTGGCCTTTCTGGCAAAAGTAGCCACACCAGGGAAGGTTCTGTCGCCACCGCCACCATTTCTATCCCTGTGATAGCCCCTCTGATAACCCCTCTGATAGCTCCTCTGATAGCCCCTCTGATAGCCCCTGTATCCGATAACAAACACCATTCGCATGGAAACAGCACAATAATAAGGCAACAATATTGTAACATCTTTGCAGAAGATTACGATGAAGATAACACCAGCATCGATGTGTCCTCTAATTATTTCAGACACTCAAAAAGAAGGTCGCTTTCTGTGCCATCATTTCATGATGTTTTGCAGAACGAATACTCTAATAACAACAGTATCAGCACCATAAATACTCATACTGACGTTTTAGCACAAAGACCTAGTCGGAACAACCATCAAGTTGTGCCTAGTAACCCGGATGCGCGCAAGTTGAAGCATTTCAGCTCTTACCAGGGCTTGAAGATCTGTTTTGAAGAAAACAAATCTGTCCCAATCACTTCTGTAAACCATCCTCGTAAGGAAAGTGTGGATCTCAATTTTAGATTTCCTATAGTTGTACCTTCCACTGTAGCAATTACTGCTCCAGCTAAAAATACACCATCCAGAATATCCTATTTAAAAGGCGTCGATTTTGATGGAACTTTGTTTCAAAAAAGATCTATTAAAACTGTTGTGCCCTCGGAACCTTCTGTTGCGCAGATATCTCCATCTGCTGTTGCTCTCAAATGCTCTGATGATATTGCAAAGACTTCATATGCATTACTTTTAGACATGATGAGCAAACAGAAGAAGGTTATTCAATCAATAACTTCTGACGATCAGCAACTACAAACACAACCACAGCAACAGGTATCTCTTAAAGATGAGATCTTGAAAACCTGGCAAAGTTTCGTTCACCCTCCACCAAAACCAATTCCTTCCAACTCCATTACAGCCACACAATCATCAAATACATCGGTCACTACCCATAATACCATCTTCGAAGACCAAGAAGACCAAGAGGGATTGAACAGCCAAAGCTCGGTCGCAATTACAGATTCGTCGGATATTGAACTAGAAGGAAATAGTTTTGGCAAACAATGGACATCCTTGTTTTCAAGGCTCATCACCAGTCAGCCCAAACTATTCCAGTCAACCTTCAATCAGCCCACGCAGCTGCAGCTGCAGCTGCCGCAAGATGCGCTTCTGATAGTAGAGTTTGAGCCTGAAGAGGATGACTCTTCTAATATTGTTGAAGAGCCAGTAATGGATGCTAACTCTATCTACATTCTTGATTTGCAAAACGCTTTAGAAACAGAAATTCTGTTTGACCAATAGCTGCTTCCATATTACTCTTAATCCATTGTACTATAACGTTGACCATTTTTTTTTGATCTATTATACATTCTAATACCCATCGCTTAATGTCTTTTCTGTTTTATTTCTTGTCTGTTCTGTATAATAACATTTGTTACATAGCTAATTAATCCGAAAGTTGTTCTGTTATCTATATTTTTACATTAATTATTATATCTTATTTCTATCGCTGAAGGGGTTATCCTTGTCATTGTCATCATCCTGATTTTTGTCACTAAAAGGATCATCTTCAATTTTGTGCTTATGTGTGCCTTCAGAAGGAGTATCTTCTATATCTTTACCTGGTGCCTGTTCTGATTCTTTACCTGACTCTCTCTCTGCTTCTCTATCTATTTCTTCCATTTCGATACTCTCATCCATTTTAGACGCGTCAAGTGTTGTCATGGTGAGATTGCTCGATGTACTTTTGTATCCACTCAAAGGAAAGCCGTATATTTTCCGTTGTTCTTTGGTTAAAGGCATAGGATCACTTATTGTGTACGATAGTTCTTTCTCTTCCGAAGAACGCAGATCCATATCCAGTTTTGGTAATGGCAGTGAAAATCCATTGTCTATCGAAAGAACCTTTTTATGTCTAAGGTACACCACTATTACCGCATATAGAAGCTGTATCAAAAACATAGAAAGAACAACAAGACTCAAAATGAGTTCATGCTTCAACTGCTTCATGTACTGTGCAATGATCTTCTCTATCAGTTCTAGTACCAAATCTTTTAGGTTAGAATTTCCATCAGTGTTCGCACTATCTACCAATTTGCTGGTCTCGGCATCATCCATTATGTAGCTGGCATTAACTTGGGGAAACATTATATGTGCATGATTGTGGACCCATGTTAATCCCTCAGTTATTGCCTCTACCTTACTTCCGATAATACATTTAACCACATCGTTCACAGGTTTTTGAAACACTGTATTGTTAAATACGTCATTTAGCTCATCGTTCATCATATCGTAAAACTTAGTAACTGTATTGTTGACAGAGTCGGTTGCGTTGACCACAGTGGAGAAAAGACGGTCATTCACTGTATCTGATGTGGTGTTGAAGTAAGTATTAGTAGAATTCGCCCAGTCATCTGCAAATTGTTTGAACTCTTTGGAGACGGTCTGGGCTAAAGAACTTTCTTGAGAACTGGAGGCATTGGATACCAGATTAATTTTGTCTGAAATTATTTTTAAGAGAATGAATTGAAGAAATACGCTCAACAATCCTGATATGGCAACTTGTAAAATCGTCACTGCTCTTTGGGTTGTCAAATATGAAATAATCCACTGAATCGCAATTTTCGTTTGAGGGTTTTTGATTAAAGTATTACCAGTTATGGTTCTGCGGAGGTATGCATTCTGGTACATCGCAATAACTGAATATATCTCAGCCTCTTCGCTCCCCAGTTTTGGTTCATCAGCATCTATTGTTTGATCGCCTTGATCGGCTTTGGGTTCTTCTGATTTGGACTGATGCGATACACTGCTTATATCTTGTACCATCAATTTCACTTTCTTCCATCTGCGATACTCTAACCAGGAAAGTGGAATGATTATCAATACTGAAAAGACCAAAAGTAAAGCTATAATCACTGTGAATGACTTATCAACCACGTTGTTCATATCTTTAAAAAAATCATGAACTGTTTTTTTGAGCTCTGAGATAGTCTCAGTGAATTCTATGCTTTCAGACGTTGAGGATATTAGAAGAGATGAGTCTTTATCTAGTGAGAATAATGTTGAGTCATTTAATCGTCGTTTGACGTACTCAAATGGTGTCTTGATCAATGCTTTGGTTTTATTCTCGACAGTATCAAAATCAGGAGTATCGGCTGCAAGTTTTGTAAGTTTAGCATCAATAGAGCTTGGGATTTTTAAATTCCTGAGGCTACTAATTGTGAGATTTACTTTCGTTAACGAACTGTTATTATCATCATCCTTTCCCGTTATCCAATCAATAAGATTTTCCCCTGCATCGGCAGCAGAATTAATGAGATCGGAAATATCGGTCAATCCATCCTCAATAGAGTCTGTGGCCTCTATCAAAGTATTGTTAACCCAGTCAATAATTGTTTCTGTTGCATTCGTGGCAGTATCCACAGCTGTGTCTACGGCAGCAGTTAAAAGGCATGCATATGTACCAATCATTAACTCAATGTAGAAAATTATCAAGTACTCAACACCTGTGATTACATATTGTAAAGACTTTACAGTTGCTGCATTTGACTCTTCCAGTGCTTTGATAATAAGCTTGTTTGCAGCCACACTAGTGTATTGAGGGATTAATGATAATTTCGAGAGAGCCGATGCTATCAGGGCTACAGCATGCTCTGCATACCTCTCTGCAGAGTCGAGTGAATTCTGGACTGATGCTTTGAAAAATAAAAGCTTCAATGCTATGAGCACAAGTAATAATGTGTATCTGTTGATCCATATCTGAGAAAGTTCGTCCTTAAGTGATAAGTAAGAATAATAGTTGACTATTTCGGTTGGAGGTTTTGGAGGTTTATTTAATTTAAAATCCCTAAGATTCTTGACTGCCATTTGTCTTTTGAATATCTTGACACCTTGATTAAAGGAGTCTGTTAGTTTTGGGATGTTCATTATTTTATAATTAATTTAATTCGATTATTTTCCTTAATTATTTAGAAATGCTTCCAATATGGCGATCAACAAATTAAGCGAATAAAATATAAATAAAAAAAACAGGAAAAGGCATAAGATATAATAGAAATAATATATCCAATAGAAACAATTCTAACCCACCATTTTCAGACCTGAAACGTCGATATGTCATTCCTCGATGTTTCTGAAAATTAAGGATGAGGGTGTTGCGCATGTTGAAAATCTAAAATTAGCCAGAGGTACTGAGGTACATAAGACCCACCAAAATGGAACCTATTGAGGCCCAAAGAGAAAAACCACTAAAAGAGTTCGACAAGTAAAAATTTTTTTTCTCATTAATACTTGCTGGGGATGAGTATTAATGATCAGTGGATAGGTTAATGATACATAACAAACAATACTGATACAAACTACAAACTTCACGAGAAAAATGGCAATAGGAAGATTCATTAAGAGAACAATTCTAGTTTCTGGAATTGCTGGGGTTGGATATGGGTATTATCTAGGAAGAGAGTACAAGAATATCCCAATCTATGAACTTCCATCGGGGATGCAAATACATAAGATTACCGGTCAATTGAAGGACAGTCAGGATGAGTATTTTGCGTATTGTAACACATTCAAGCAGGTGGTGAAGCTTAATCCCCAATTAATCGAAAACCACAAGGCTAGAGAGTTACTTGAGAAGTTACAACTATCTTTTCTCAATGGAGATATGTTTCAATTGCAAACAAAATTAGTGATGCCTGAAAAAAGAGCAGATTCTGTGTTCACAAAAATCATTAAAGAGAAAGAGTTGCAGGAAAAGGAGCTTGGCACGAGCCAAGGTAAGAGCTTCTGGGGGTATTTAGGGTTCGGCAGCAAACCAGGACAGCAAGACAAGCCAGCTGTATCCGAGGAGGAAGCATTGATACAGAAGGAGAAGCCAGAGGAAAAGTATTTCAATATACTTCCTAAGGAGACTGAAAGCTCTTTAGTGTTCAGATTGTGCTATCCACACCAATATATTAGTTTGGTGGAGACCTTGGCGAAATACGGATGGCCATTCCGTACTAAGAACAACAAATACGAGGAGCTTTATATCGAATTGACCCCGGAAATCAATCCCGAAACCAATGTTATCGAGACCTATAATGCCAACATCTATTTAAGTTTCGCCGATGCTTATAATAAATGCGGCTATGACGGCAAGATCTTGCCAAGATTTGTGATATCCATCAACAAGTTCTATAACAGATTATTGTTGAAATCAGGGGCAAGAAACATACAGTCTGAGTTCGGAATATAGTATAGTATATAGACCATCTATGTATATGTAAATAATATGAATAATGAATAGGATATTAGTTGCTGTCTGGCTTCTTTTTTCGCGAAAAGAGTTTATTATAGACCAATTGAGTAATGGATACTGGGTAGAGAAGAAGAAGAAGGTCAATGAGTTCAACGAAGATTTCGTTTCTTAAGCCCTTCATTTCATCCTCAGTAGACTGAAAACTGTCGACGTTTGCATATTCGTCAAGGTCAGTGCTTATTTCAGGCTTGTTCTTATTCCAGACATCTTCAAAGGTTGACAGCAACACAATGCTATTATCTTCGGCTGAACCTGTTGTTGAATCCACGGTTTCTATACTGACATCCACAGAGGGAAGACTCTTATTATTGACATCTCGAGAAGAAGAAGTGTAAAGATTAGCAAGCTTAACGACCTTGAAGACAAGGGTCTTGAAACGAAGAATTATTATCAACTTGTCAATGAGTTTTAAAAGCTTGGATATCACACTTTTTTCGTTCTTTTTCTTCTTGGAAAAGAGATAGTTCAATAAGAACGAGGCGATCTCAAAAAGATTGATAACATTCTCTTCAATATTAGCTAGTTTCCGGAGATTACTGAGCTTGAAGTCCTTGAAAATTGACACCAAGAACGGCACCCCGGATCGATCCTTCATTATGTCTTTCAATGATAGCTGGCTGCTTTCTAACTTGGCGATCTGCTCGGATTTGGCGGCGTTTCTATCTGCGATGAGTTCGTGGAAAAGTCTACGCTGTCTAGACTGCTTATGATCAAGTTGTCGCTGATGATTAGCCCTGGCAACAGCCAAGTTCTTCAAATGGTCAATCTTTTCGTCATTCATATTGTGTATGTATGCTGATATATTTATATGTATTGATATCCATGTATTACTATTACCATAGATAAAGAGTATATCTAAGAGATGTTCTGATTTTTACCTTTTCCCCATTTTTCAACGCTTGCGATACCCAGAAAAATATCACGGGCGGGTAAACGGGGTATTCGTTTGCTACTATTACCGTTACTATTACTGGTATTAGTTGTAGGCTAGTAATGAGAGTACTACGCTTAATAGATAGAACACTTGTTAATAACATAATGAAGCAAATAACAATTAAACCAATAAACGTTGTCATAAAAAATAGATAGCTAGCTAAAGAACGGTCTTTAGGCGTTTGGACATAGATAATCATAGTAAAACTTCTTATCTTCGTAAGCACTGAGGAACGCTCCAATGGCCCCTAAATAGCTCTCGTGACGTAAGAAGTAGGCCTTTTTGGTGCCCGAGGACCAGAAGTTGATAGCAAAACTAAGGGTAATAATAGTCTGGAGATGGTTCCTTATGAAAGAGCCAGAGAAAAATATCTTCTTCAACTTGTATTTCTCAGCCTGTAAGTAGGCAATTTGTCCAATGTTGTTGGAAACCGCATAAAGCAATGATTTACTAATATCGGACTGACGGAACTTCGAGAGTCTTTGGAATTGTGATATTGATGGAAAGTTCTCGTCATCTAAATGGAGCTGGTTAAGTGATTCACTTGACAGAGCTGAATCATCAAGAGATTCAACCGAGTTTTCTAGGCCTGGAGATCTCTTGGCCTGAGAGCTTCCCAGAGGCTTTCTTGAGTAGTTTTCGCCGCCCAAACTGAGGTTCGAGCTCCCGTTTTCGTTGTCGCTACCATACACACTCTCTTCGTTCTTATTGTACCCGCCATCGTATTTTCCCGTGACGGTTTTAAACACTTTCCCGAAACTAGAAGCAATAGTAGTTGATTTAAGCCCGATATTATTGTAACTACCACCATATATATCACCGACAAGCATGTCGACATTACTGTTGTCGCCGCTTGAGGCCATTTCTAACATTTCATCGTAGGTTTTTGCGTTGGTCAACAACGATAAGAGTCCCCAAAGAGTTCCTCCTCCGATTGAGGACCCGCCAATCCGAATGTACTGTTTTGGACCGGTGACCTTGATCATTGAGACCCCCGATCCGATGTTCACAAGCAAATATGGGTAGTTTTCCTCGGATGCTGCGTCATCGGTATGATGAGGCCCATCTCTAAAAGAGTCTATGTACTTGAGTTTGCGGTCATCTTGGATTTTGAGATTGAGATAATCGTCGTATACAAACACCTCGTTTGGGATGTTGTTTATAAGGAAAGTGAGACCAACAATCAAACATTCCATTTCATCTTTGGATTTGAGAAACGGAACCATCTTTTCGGCCAGGGTGCTGGAGGAAGAGCATGTAAATAGCCGGAGTTTGAGATCCTGGCAAAGCTTGTGGTTGAATTTGATGGCTCCACCTCCAGTGGCAAACAAGTTGATTTTATGGTCGTTGAATATTTTCTGGAGATCGAGATGGTCCCTGTTTTGAGTCGAGTCTGAATTTTCAAGTTCGATCTCAATAATGAGATTCTTCAAATAGTCTACAAACTCATTAAGCCGTTCTGTTTCGATTTTGAAAAACTTCAATCTTCCCCCCTTATGAGGGACATCGGCACCATTAATATCAGTTTGTCGACTAAAATAAGCAACCTTTGCAAGCGAGCCTCCAATATCTATACCTATATGATGGATAAGCTGCGTCTGATTGGGAAGAATAATGTGCTTGGATTTGTGGATTCTACCGCTCGAGGAAACCTTCAACGACGAGTTGTCGAGCATGTATGCATCCTTTATATTGAATTCTACCATCTTGCCACCTCTATATCTATTAACGAGAAACGATTGGGATAGGTACTAAGCAGTTATAATTAGCCGACACAATCAATCAAAAACGATGAAGAAAAAAACCGTCCCACAAAATCAAGCTGACAAAAAAAACTGGTCAAAAAGATTAAGCCGATTAAAGGTGGTATAGATATTATAATATGGACGGTGGGTTTAAGGAGGAAACAAAAAGAAACCTGAAAACGAAAATAATGCGATGAGATTGCCCGGGACACTGGCGATATTTATATCCGAATATATCTGTTCCTGATTCTCTGGCAGTTGTTGGTGATCTATTCCCCTTCGCAAAAAGAATTCTCCAGCATCAGAAATTTTTTCGCTTTTTTTTGCTGATTTTCTTTGAGTCGCTTTTTGGGTTTATACTAAAAGAGATTGTTTGGGATAAACGATTTACGACCAAGATGGGTGATGGGAGTTGTTGTGGGTGGGAAGCTCTGATTTAGCATGCAACATGATGTTGAGATTTTCATGCTTCTATATAAACATTTATGACTGTATATATCTGTATCTATATTCATAAATGTAGAAGTTGAAGTAGATGAACCTAGATGTTGGGCAGCCCCAACATGCGATCTCGGAAATAAGTGCTAATAGTGGCAGTTGCAGCAGATGCGATCTACAAATCGGGGGGATGGTCGGAAGAGCTAATGATAGTTGGTAGTCATTGTCATTGAGAATGGATAATCTCTATATTCATTATATACACTTAATCATAGCTACACCATCGACATCTATCTATACTGTCGATATACTATGTACTGTAGGCCCTGGGCCCACTGCATTATAATATATGCAATTAGATGCAAAATCCACATGAACATCCACAACTATTACCCGCACTATAATCCTCCATGTGATCAAAAGCCAATGAAAGCTTTGGAAAAATAAGCAAAGACGAAAAAATCATCAGAGAGGAAAAGAACAATTTTCTAACCAGAAGAAAAATATTCAAATTCACACCAAAAGGCCTGAATGAATATCTTGCTTATATAAAGACTACATAGATACAGTCATTACAGAACCAAATCAATTAATATAATCATCACAATGAGTTCAGTTACTTCTGTTGTCAAGCTTGGAGACTTGATCTTGAAATCGCCTTTATTGTCGAAAATCGTCGTGCCAGTTGCTCAAACCTTCTGTGCCTATTCTGGATACAGACAAATGGGATTGAAATTCGATGACTTGATTTCCGAAGAAAGCCCAGCTATGCAAAAAGCCATCTCCAGATTGCCAAAGGAGGAATCATACGCAAGAAACTACAGAATTTTGACTGCTCACCAACAATCCTTGTCCCACCATTTATTACCTCTCTCTAAACAAGTGAAACCAGAAGAAGACGTCCCATACTTGACTCCTTACATCTTGGAAGCCGAGGCCGAGATTGCCGAAAAGAAGGCTTTGGATGACCTTGTTGTTGTCAAGAAATAAGCATTTCAAAGCATTTTAACGTACATACAATACTTCATCAAGTCAAAGAAGCCTACATCTGAATATTCAATATAATAATTTTATTTCGGCTAATTGAAGCAAAGCTGTGCAAAGCTGTGAAATAGGTTTGCGAAGCAGAGATGTATCACATTGTGCTACTGTGTATCACTGTGAGCTCGTAGATGAAGGGTTCTTCGTAGTTGTAGGGAGAGTCCTTATATTTGTAGTTAAACTGGGGTTTACTGTTAAAAGTATTGCATTTATTACTTATTCCTCTAGAATATCCATCTTGTAATCTTAGCACATCTATTATTGACAGGCATGTTGATTTGAGTTGGACATGTTGATTTGAGTTGGACATGTTGATTTGTAGGACATTGTTTCGGACATATTGATTCGGGCATATTGATTCGGACATATTGCCCTGGGAATATTGATTAAAGTTGTCAATATTTAAACAGTTTATAGTACCCGATCCCTCTAGGATCGACCGCACCACAACTCTTCATAAATGGAACTTCTTCTTCTCCTTGTCCATACCTGTCTTGTGCTCCCATTCAACCTCTCCCTTAATACCTCTTTGCACTCTTCTCAACCGTAAAGTAAACTGCGGACCAAGTTCCTGTAATCCAACCTTCTCCTCATTTCTGAATACATAACGATGTCTTCTGAAGAAAAGGAAGTCACGCTGGTTGTGTATCGTTATCACTTGTCTTCCTTCAATATCTGGTCTATGGGGAAAAAGCGATTGGAATAACGACTCTACAGATTTACCAAGAGATGTTGAGAAGTTCTTGAGAATCAATTCAGGAATGTGTGACGTAGCATTCCCATGGCCCGGGATCTTTTTTCCCTCTGTGTACGAAGATACTGAGAAGTAGTAGGTAGGTCCATTTGGTAAATGGATAAACGTAATTCCGTTGATCGACTTTTTATCTTCGTTGACCACAATAAGATGCGTGTAGCCTCTATTTGCACATAAACGTGCCATATCTTTCATAGAATATTCTCTCTTCCGCTTGATAAATTTTATGTCCTCAAACAATTCTCCAAAACAGTCAACAAAATTATATGCATGTCGGGAACAATTAGCTGAGGTAGTTATTAATATTTTTGGATCTTTTCCATCTTTGAAGTACTCCAGGAAATCAGTTTCAGCCGCTGTTGTGTCCTCTTGGCCAATGGTTTCATCGTATTCTCTCTTCGAATCAATGGTGTCAGGAACCTGTTTAGGTAACCCTTTCTCATTTCTTTCTTTTCTCTCTTCTCTTTTGAGCTTTGATTTGGCTCTCTTGTGTTTAAGATTCACCTCCTTCCGGATATCTTTGTTTTTGATATTGAAACTTTTTCCACCTACACCCATGATGTTGTATTCTATATTCGATATGCTAGTAGTTGAGAGATTAGAGATGTATTTCGTATTATGTGAAGTAGTTAGCTAATAGATGTATGATGAGATGAAGAAAAATTTTCTAGCAAAATTTTTATTTTTTGAGAGTAGATGAGGTCATGTGACACAGACCATGAATATCGGTACATTGGATCATTGGATGGAAATCGATAATGATTGAGGCATGTCCCATATTGACTGGATCATACTGGGTTTGACTATTTATGGCCCATTGGTTTGGACATATTGAATAGGACATATTGAATGGGACATATTGAATGGGACATATTGATTAGCACCGGACATATTCATCAGGATGGGACAAAATGATTAGAGTTGGACATATTGATTGACGTTGAACATATTGATTCAAACTGGCAATATTTATTAGAATTGGCCATATTAATTGCCTTTCATGAACATATTTCCTATATTTTGCTTCTTAAATTGGCTTTACCCACTCCAGTAATCTATAGATGTGTCTAGCTATAGACCATACCCATCCCCCAATATGTCCCATCACATGACTCTCCACCGAAAGTCGCCTTCGACTCGGAAAAAAGTCAAGATGAAAAATTTCAGTAATATATCGACGTTATATATCAAACTAAACCGTTGTTTCGCTTATCGAGTCATATTGATTTCTGCAGGCACCTGAGCATATATTATAGACCATAACTGTTGCCCAAACATTTGAGCTTTCATAGACGAAAGGACGTGCATATATACCTATAGAAACAACCGATATGCTCAGAAAAGGACTTGGTTCATCGATCCGTCAGTTTACGAGAAACGCATCGACTTTGAAGTATAATGCAGGGAAAGTGGCCAGAAAGTACCCTGTTGGTGGCGAGATTCATGGCTTCGAGATCGAGCGGATCCTTCCCGTACCGGAACTTGCATTCACGGCGGTGAACTTGAAACATAAAATCACCGGTCTTGAGTATCTCCATATTGATAGAAATGATTCCAACAATGTGTTCTCCATCTGCTTCAAGACAAACCCTACTGATTCGACTGGATTACCCCACATTTTGGAACACACAACACTTTGTGGCTCAGATAAGTTCCCGGTAAGAGATCCCTTCTTTAAGATGTTGAATCGTTCGTTATCGAACTTCATGAATGCCATGACAGGTCACGACTACACGTTTTATCCGTTTGCAACCACAAACGTTAAAGACTATGAGAATCTCAGAAGCATCTACTTGGATGCGGTATTCAACCCGTTATTAACGAGAAACGACTTCTTTCAAGAAGGATGGAGATTAGAACATGAGGATCCTAATGATAAAGAGTCGCCTATTGTGTTCAAAGGAGTTGTTTATAACGAGATGAAGGGCCAGTTCTCTAACGCCTCGTATTTGTTCTATATCAGATTCTTGAACGCAATCTACCCGTCGCTTCACATTTCTGGAGGTGACCCTACAAAGATCACCAATTTGAGCCACGACGACTTGTTGGATTTCCATGCTACCAGATACCATCCTGTCAATGCCAAGGTATATTCTTATGGGGATTTCCCTCTCGAGAAGAACTTACAGTATCTTAGTGAACAACTTCAGGTTTTTGGTAAAAGAAAAGGTGCTTCTGTTATCAAAGAGCCGATCGAGTTGACGAAAGACACACGTGTTGTAGCCGAGGGTCCTTTTGACCCAACCTTACCCGAGGACAAGCAGTTCAAAGTGTCGATGACGTGGTTTACAGGCAAACCAGATGATGTTTATGGGACTTTTTGTCAAAGTATTTTGAGTAATCTACTTTTAGATGGCCATTCGTCGCCCTTTTTCAAGGCTCTTATCGAATCAGGTCTAGGAAACGACTTCAGTGTGAATTCTGGTGCTGATTCGACTACTAACTTGAACACTTTCACTATTGGTCTTCAAGGATTAGCTGAAGAAGACATCGAAAAGTTTGAAACTATAGTCACCGATATCTTAAAAGAGAAAGCAGAAACCGGGTTTGACGACAAGAAAATCACCGCATTACTTAGACAGATCGAGATTGGTAAGAAGGATAAGAAGTCCGACTTTGGAATGAATTTACTTTCGGGATTGATTCCTGGCTGGGTTAATAAAGTTGATCCTTTTGACACCTTGGCCTTTGATGATGTTGTGAACGAATTCAAAGCCAATTACGCTGCTGAGGGGTCTGAACTTTTCCAGAAACTCATCAGGGAACAGTTACTAAACAGACCTATCTTCAAGTTCGTTATGAAGCCAAACAAAGACTACGAACAGCTGGTTGTCAACGAGGAAAAGGAAAGATTAAATAAGAAACTTGTAGCATTAGACGATGAAGATAAGAAGGTCATATATGACCGTGGATTGGAGCTTTTAGAACAGCAAACCAAGAAGGAAGACGTTTCATGTTTGCCTACCCTTAATGTCGAAATAGATATCCCAAGAACTACTCCAGAGATTCCATTAGCATTGGTTGGTTCTGAGGGTGCTTCTGACAAGAGCTTCAAGATATTGAAGCGTGTGACTGATACCAACGGATTGGTGTATTTTAAATGCCAAAAACTGTTGAATAACACGCTTCCTGCGAGATTGGTTCCGTTCTTACCTCTTTTCTCCAACAGTTTGTTGAACTTAGGAACGAAGAGCAAAACTATGGACGATTTGGAGGACGAAATCAAGTTATTCACAGGCGGATTGAACTCGTCAATCTATGTGAAGCCGTCTATTGAAGACAACTTGCATGCAAATCTCTTCTGGGAAATCAGAGGAGTTTCGTTAGACTCGCAAGTTGAAAAGGTGTACAATCTTTGGCTAGAAATTCTTAACGAAGTGAATTTCGACAACTTGGAGAAACTAAGAACCATGATCAAGTCTTTGAATGCCAACAGTTTATCGGATATTTCCAGTTCTGGTCACTCTTATGCCAGATCTTTGGCCTCGGCATCGCTTTCACCGGTCAAAAGATTAGAAGAAACCCTTGGAGGGTTTAGTCAGATCAAATTCATTCATTATTTGAACAGTATTGTGGATGATGATGCCAAGTTAAAGGATGAAATTGTCCCAAGATTGGTTGAAATCAAAGAATTGCTTGTTAATTCCACCAATATGAGATTTGCATTGACTGGAAACGGCGAAACCTTGGACAAAAATGAAGTTCTTATCAACAACTTCTTATCGTCTCTTCCTGCTAGTGAAGCTGCTGCTGCTACTTCTGGAGAATCACTCAATTTGAACGACCCTGAATATTTACAGGAGGTTGTGCGTGCAACCAACGCTTTTGGTAAGGATAGCGATATTGCTCACAAAGACTTGTTAATTAATTTACCATTCCAGGTCAGTTATGCTTCCTTGGCTTTACCAGGAACCAATTACTTATCGGAAGACGGAGCTGCAATCCAGGTATTGTCTCAGCTTTTGAACTTCAAGTATTTACATAAGGAAATCCGTGAAAAAGGAGGTGCATATGGTGGTGGGTCCAGATATGGTGGCACTGACGGAATATTAGGCTATTATTCTTATCGTGATCCAAATCCATTAAGAAGTATTGAATACTTTAAGAAATCAGCGCAATTTGCTATTGATAACCAATGGACCAGCGATGATTTGAATGAGTCCAAATTGACGATTTTCCAGAGTGTAGACGCACCTTTGGACGTCAAGGTTGAGGGGATGTCGCTTTTTAGAAACGGAATAACCGAGGAGATCAAACAGCATAGAAGAGAAAACTTGCTTGATGTTTCCATTGCTGATATCAAGAACGTTGCCGAAAAGTACTATATAAAAGGGCTCGAAAACCCAGAACTGTACAGCGTGGCGGTAATTGGACCAAAGAATGAGGGGGGTGATAAGGATGCCTATAAAGGATGGGAGGTCATTGACTTCTGAGTGGTGGAGCTGGAGCTGTAAATAGATTATATAATGGTGAAATGAAATATCACGTGATAGAGATATTTATATTGAGCGCCCGTAGCAAAAAAGGCACATCGATAGTTGACACGCCTGAAAAAACCAAAAACGGTGGATATTTGAAAAAGACAAAAAATTTTTGGAATCAGAATACTGTGTCTTATTTATATGATGCTGTGGGTTATGATTCGCCAAGCAGTGGATGAATAATAGCCAAACACAGACAAAATGAAGAACATAGCATCATTTATATCCTTAGTGGCATTGTGCTTGATAAATATAACGCATGCGTTGAGATTTGAGGTTCCTGCAACTCTGGGGGCAGCAGAACCGCTTTGTGTGAGGGACTTCTCCACGGAGAATCAGTTGGTGGTGGTGAAAATCCACTCTTCGGGTGCTGTTGGAGATGGTCAGGTGCTAAACTTTTATATCGTTGATACTGCTGGTAATGAGTACCGTAGAAAGAAGGATTTCTCTGGAAACGTAAGAGTTGCTTTCACATCGCACACAAACTCTGCATTTGATGTTTGTTTCGAGAATATAGCCACACATAAGGGTAGAACCTTATCAAGAGAGATTGAGCTTGATATTGAGTCAGGATCAGCAGCCAGAGATTGGAATGCTATCCAAGCTGCCGAGAAGCTTAAACCAGCTGAATTGGAGTTGAGAAGAATTGAGGAACTCACTGATGAGTTGGTAGACGAATTGAACTACTTGAAAAGACGTGAAGAAAGATTGAGAGACACCAACGAATCAACTAATTCTAGAGTGAAAAACTTCTCGCTTGGAGCTCTTTTTGTTCTTACTTTGTTGGCGGGATGGCAAGTGAACTACTTGAGAAACTATTTCAGATCGAAACATATATTATGATCGGAGGGGTTAGTATATGGGAGAATACATTAAGCATTACCTTTTGATCCTATTGTGGGTACTACTCATATTGTAGATATTAATTTTATTGTGGCTATTGATTGTATTATAGCTATTAATTTTATTGTGGCTATTGATTGTATTATAGCTATTAATTTTATTGTGGCTATTAGTTATATTGTGGCTATTGATTGTATTATAGCTATTAATTGTATTATAGCTATTAATTGTATTGTAGCTATTAATTGTATTGTAGCTATTAATTGTATTGTAGCTATTAATTGTATTGTAGCTATTAATTTTATTGTGGCTATTAATTGTATTATAGCTATTAATTGTATTGTGGCTATTAATTTTATTGTGGCTATTAATTGTATTATAGCTATTAATTGTATTGTGGCTATTAATTGTATTGCACCTATAAGAAGAAGAGGGCCGGTATGGAGTAGAGCATGTCTTCTTCTTTTTGACCTCGCTTACGTTAGGCTGCTCGCTTCATTCGGAGGCTCATTAGTTAGACAACGTTCTGCCTGGAGGCTCCTCTTTTTGAGCCTCGGAACCCTTGGTTGCTCACTTCGCTCGGGACATTCATTGATATATTCAACATAACTAATATAACCAATAAAAAGTAATAGCAAAAATGTAAGACAACAACAAAAGAATATGCAAGAAGCTATAACAAAATTATTGCTGATTCATTCGGTCTGGGCCTCTAGACCCTAATCAAGATCCACATAATCGTAAAAGCATGTCGAATTATTATACAGCAGTTTTCAATTTTCAATGCAGGAGAATATTATGCACCTATAATGTATCATAAAGGCTGTCTAACAGTACATATTACAGAAGATATTGCGGAAACACTTCGGGACAGCCAGAAGAACCATCGCCAATATAAAAATTCTATCCAAAAAGGAAACAAAGGGCATACTGAAACCGAGGGAAAACCGATGAAAACCGATGACTACGCTTATCATGCGGATCCCATACGGATCGCCGAGACCACGTATCTGTCAAACCACAAACCACAAACCACAAACCACCGTCTCGGTACATCATTCATGGCTTAGAAACGACACTTAAACTTTTGATTTATCATCGTTCCTATAATGATTATCTCCCCCGCCCGCCCTCTCCAGGCTCCCCGATGCTTGCTAACGGAAGCCTCCACGGGCTATTTGTATCTGTTAGCAAAAACCAGAAAAACTGCAATTTCGCTAGAACGAAAAAAAATCGCAACCACACTAAACAGTATAAATAAGATAGACGATCCCATCCCCAAAGTAGATTTCTCACTCGCCACACAACTTCCGTACAATCTGATAACACGTTATCACAAGACTTGAATTCACTCAAAAATGCATGCAAAAGATTGGTTATGTGTGGTTTTGGCATTCATCTTGCCTCCAGTGCCTGTTTTCATTAAGCGGGGATGCTCTGCTGACTTGATAATCAACATTTTACTCTGTCTTCTTGGCTTTTTACCGGGGTTGATCCATGCTTTTTACATTATCGCATCATATCCATACCAAGAAGGAACCCGCTATCCAGTTGCCGACAGAATCACCTATCCCGGAAGCAGCTCTAATGGATATGGAGCCATTAACTAAGCGTCCTTCACTGAATTCGGCTGCGTGCAGTTAGCAAAAAGTGGCAGGTGATGAGCAACCCTTATTATGGTATAAAAAATTTTCTATTTAAAGATTTTTTTTTTTGGTTTGAGGAAGGAGACAACGTGGGTTATGGAAAACGTTTTAATCGACTCGGGATTCCTTTAAGACTCACTCCAGTTTGTTTTGGTATCATCCTTTTTTGACTTATATGAAACAGTATAAATACATAGTATAATCATCAACATTTTGCTTATACAGGCTGATTTTTCGTTTATTTTCCTGTCTGTATTTTCTTGTTTTCACCGGGATGAAGCATTCATCAAACACCCTGAGTCATCGTCAACAACTAAGAGAAATGTATAATACATCGATATACGACAACACAAAGCTTTTGAAGAGACGGTCTTCGTTCTCCTATCACGCACAGCCCTCAACCCCAAGAGCAGTGATAAGGACCGGCACCAACGGCTGCGGTAGCAGCAGCAACGCCAGAAAATTTATAAGGGGTCCAAAAAATGGCAACGGCAAGTCCGACAATGTGAGGATCCGCGGACTCATGAAACCCCCTAGCCAGAACTCTGAAGTCATAATTCGGAGTAGTAGTGATGAGGAGGATGACACTGATGATTATGACAGTGTGTTCTCGTCATCTGAAGATGAGGAAGATGAATCTGCGGTGATAACAAGATCTTCTACAATGACATCGGTGCTGTGCGTTTGCGAATCAACCAAAGAAACCAGTTATACTGCTAGTAAACCCTCAAAACCGATTTTGAGACATGTAGTGACAGGAGTTCAAAATAATAGAGACTCTGATAAAAGCGTGAGGTTTTCCAGTACAGTGAAGATCATTGACCCGGTTACGGTTGAACAGCAGCCGCTGTGGGAGGATTTTGATTCCTTGAAGTGATACACATGTGTATGTATGTATAGGTTATGGGCTTATTATTTGGGGTATTTAACTATATATAGGCTATATATAGAAAGGAGTTAATCGGATATTGGGTTTTGTTAGATATTTTTATAAGGTTCCAATGATAGGGGCTATAATTAGGAAGCATGGAATAAGACATTCAGAAACCTCATGTTGTAGCTTGTACAGCTTGAGATATTTACGTATAATGCTCAAGGCAACCTGTTAAGTGAAGCATCTCCAAATGAACCGTAAACTATGGTGCTGCAAACCACAGGCTTGGAAAAGGGTAGACCCTCCAAAAAGGGCAGGCGTAGAAAAGGGCAGGTGCAGGCATGCCCTGGTAACATAATGACCCTCATTATGTAGAAGCTTGTGTGGGCTAGCCCATACCAATTATTGACACATCGATGCCAATAGGGCAAACACCCAGAAAACAGTTGCAAATGTTGGATACTCTGCATGTTTGGAAACACACTAATTATTACCATCAAAAAGTCGTCGTATCCGCGCTCATAACCAGCTGGTACCACACAGTGCACTAGAGGCTGTGGTGCGGCTTTACTGAGTAGCAGTAGGCAAAATCAACGGCACAAGCAGGGGAACCAAGCAAATGTCTGCACACTCATGACCACGGTAACTACGGATAGGTCAACCAGTATACTATGTAACGTTACATGACAATACTGTTTACAGAATATTAATAACAAACAATAGTAAACAAGTAAGTGAAGACAAGCAAAAGAAAAAGTAATGACAGCCAAAAAATGTCAAACAAGAGAATAAATTGACTAACAAAATTCTAGAAGAATCGAAAAGAACCGTTTAAAGTTGCATGTAGTATCAAAGCGAATAATTGTGTTTTTCCCTATACTAAAGGTACAACCCCCCGAATTTCAGCTACAACCACAATTATATATATAAGTACACTTATAAGTGTTCTAGTCGAGCTCCTCCATATTTCATGAATACAACTTGTGTCAAACATGAATCGTAATGACACTTGTAGTAAGTTGAGATAAGCCAGCTCTATACCTGTAGTTTTCAGTAATGTGTTATTTTTATCCTGCTTATGCTTGCACTAAGCAGCGCAAACAAAGGATATGAGACAAGCAACAAGCACCGGTCAACTTTAAAAACCAATTCCCCCTTCAAGAACAGATTTTTAGTTCCGTTAAGGGAAAAAGCACAGTTTTGAATAGTCAACGAAACCTGGGAATTCTGCAGGCAGGGCAGATAGCCGGCAAATGAGAGCACAAGTGGTACAAGGGGCAGTACACACATTATTGAAAATATATTTCATCCTTGCCTTGTTGCAACTTATCTAGATGTAGCTGATCCGAGCATCTATGCCATCTATAGACAATATGATCGATCGCTTACCTGGCAGCATTCCAACCCACTAGTGTGTACACACAAAAAGGATAACGACAGCTGCATATAGTGGCCAATCACAGCACGCAGCTCTGCGTTTAATCGGGGTTCTGCATGCGCGTGCGTCGCACTAGCACAGTTTACCCTCTGAGACAACAAACTGAGAAATTTGCTGATTTTTTTCGTGATTTTTTCTCCTCTTGTTTAAAATTCAGTTTTCTGATTTTGTTTTTCTTCCTTCTTTTCGCACTTTTCTCATACTTTTTCCTTTTCGTTTTCTTATATTTTTCCTCTCGTTAAGGATTTTGTTTTTTATTGTTGTGACCAGTTTTTCCTTCTTACTTCTCACACTTTTCGAATACTTTTGTTACTACTTCAACACGCAAATTTGTTGATATTCGATATTCGATATTCTCTTACCGTCTATTTCAGCTAGATACCTTTGTTATATTGACCATCATCAATAATAATAACTGTGTCTATTTCATTATTTGTCTGATTTAGCCATAGAAACCTCGCTGACCACTTAGCTGTGCCGTTCAGAAGAAAAATTTTCCCCCGCCCCCCTATTTTTTGCCACCAAACACAAGAAAAATACTAGTTTTTCTTCCATCCTAACACCACAGAAAAATTTGTTTTTCTTCCATCCTTGCCCCACTTTTTTTCCCAACATGGCTCTCTCCTCCCAAGCCCTCAATTCAAACACCTTCAATAATAAGCGTCCCTTCTGTACCACAAAGCCTGGCGCTAACGGTACCAACGCTTCTCAAATACATTCCACAAGATTTGTCCCAAATAAGCGTCTTCGTGCTGCTAACCACGTTACGTTTGGCGCATCCAGACAGGTTGACTTGCGTGCTTTCTACTCGTCGTCCTCTGATGAGGATGATGACGACCTTAGTAACGCATCCGATGCTGATGACGACGAGAACAAGTCGTCGTTTGTCGGCAATGGACGTCGCTTGTCATTGTCATCGGGACTCAATAAGAAACTTCTCTATAATGGAGGAGTGTCTAAATTGAGAAGAAACAGCTTGAAGGTCGACACCTTTATGAGAAAGTCGCCAGCGGCTCTTAATAAGATGATGCTTTCTCCTGCTGTTTCTCCTAACGTTGCTTCTGTCTCTGCTGCCGTTGCTGCTGCTTCTATCCAATCGCCTCCAATATCGTCGCCTCAACAACAGGTGCCTGTATACGATTACAACAGCACAGATGAGACAGCTAGAGCCAGATGCTTTGACTACTTGATGGGGGCTATTGATGAATGCTGGGCACGTTATTGCGACGCCACCTCGTTTGCTGAAGACAAGCTTTACTCTAGTGACGACGGAAACAATGTCAATGCCCACAGCATTATGAACCGCAGAAACATTGGCAACAAAGCCGGCAGCGCTATGAATGCTGGTAATGCTAATGACAACGCAAGCGGAGACGAAACTGACGCCGACGAGGGTCCTCGGACTCCAGTTTCAGCCGCCAGTTCCGACTACGAAACCGACTTCAACTCGGATGCCACTGATCTTACCGACTATGAATCGGAGTTTGAATGTGCTAACGATGCTAACAAAAACAATATCCACGCTTCAACTAAAAAACAGTACAATAAAATCTGTCAACAGCCTGAAAACGTCAAGATATCAAACCTCAAAGAACGGCTTGTCAAGGCCAAGGATTACTTGCAGGACTTTGTTGACTCTAATAATGTTGAAGATGCACAGTGCTTCTGGGCACGGTGGGATTTGGTAAAGTATGCTACGATCGAGTTAGTTGAAGACGACGATGACGACGATGTCATCGAGGAAACCATTGAGGATCTCGAAAGAGGCCGGGTTTTCTGAGTGTTGTCGAAGCTAATGTTGTGTATATACAAAGAAACCAAATAAGTGTAAAATTATCGTTCTATTTCTTTTTACAATTTTATATATGGGTATAATATTAGGGTTTTGTTTTAGCAGTTGTAGGTCTTATTGGACAGTAAAAGCTAAGCTCATCAAGCAAGACGAGATATTGCAGACATCCAGAGCCACATCCACGGCGGCATCTTAGGGCTGTTGGTCTTCTTTGTTGCGACCTCGCTTCGCTCGGAGACTCTTTAGTTTAGACATCGCTCTGCTCGTAGGCTCCTCTTTTTGGACCTCGCTATTGCTCGGTAGCTCGCTTCGCTCGGCATACATCCGCGACCTAATGCACCGTAGAGGCAGCAACTAGTAGGAAGCCACGGGATGTTCAGGCGTAGGAAGAGGCAGGAAGACTGTCATCTATAGGCTGATTATAGCATCAAGATCTCCATATAGAGTATGTGCAGAACATGTGTGGCCATACAAGCACTAAGCCACGAGCGAAGCGAGCAACCGAGCGGAGCGAGGTCATTAAGAGGAAGAAACAGATGCCATACTCCATACAGTATCTTCTTCTTTTTTTGACCTCGCCAAGGCTCGGTTGCTCGCTTCGCTCGGAGGGTCCTCTTTTTGGACTTGGCGATGCTCAGTTGCTCATTCCATAGAAGCACTAAACCACGAGCGAAGCGAGCAACCGAGCCTTGGCGAGGTCAAAAAAAAGAAGAAGAAGAAGAGGAGACTATTGACGTCGCTTCGCTCTGCGGCTCATTTCAGAGAAGCACCAACCGCGTGCATCGGCGAGGTCTGAAGAAGAAAAAGAACCAGTACGGAGTAGAGCATCACGAGCAAAGCCAGGCCTGAAGAAGAAGACTATGGTCAGCATGATGGCAATGTGTTGGTGTCCGGGTGTCCATGCATGCCGCCTCCGAACATACAGCTCGGTCACGAGCCCGGGGTGATCGTTTTCGGCTTTTCTTCTTTTTCAGACGCATTTTGCATAGTGAGTGAAATCTGTATGGGAATTGGAATTCTGTGGGAACGAAAAATGTTGTTTTGAACATCCTCCAACTCCTCCCGTTTGATGCGGACAATAAAGGGACTTTGGATATACTGAGACAGGTATATATCACTGGACGTGTCAGACACCAATCTAGGAGGTCATTTATTGCCTTAGTTATTTAGTTACTTTCTTGCAGAGTTCGGTCCCTTACTACTGTTTCTTGCTGCAGTTCCTCCAGTTTCTACTGCAGTTCCTGCCATATTCGATTACATATTCTATTTGACCACTGCGATTATTATTTAGTATCAATAGTGCTGCAATTGGTCATTATTTTTGTGTCGTCGTATTCTTTTCTGTCTATCACAGTGAGACGGCTTCTGTCTATTATATTGTCACAACACCCAGCGTATAGCTTATATACCAGCAGGTATACCTGATAGCTGCTTGGCTCTACCTACACCCAAGTGAAAAATAAAATCAAAAATCAAATTTTTACCTTCACCAGTTTATTGCAATATTTCGAAATACACACATAGTTGCTTTCTCTGCCTTTCCAATTGCCATCTGCTCTTCTCCACACTCACCCTTTAATCTTCTTCCCCCTTCCTACTCTCAAAATGGGCGCCTCTAGACCCAGAAGAAGAGCGGCCCAGAAAATCACCAACTATAACGAAAACGACATCCAGGAAACCCTCTATGTCAAGTCCAGGGGCTCGCGAAACAGCTCTAGACTGGACATCGACGCGAATAATGCTGCTGACGGCGACGCAATGCATCTCAAAATGAGCCGTTCGTCGTCGTCGTCGTCGTCGTCTGTTAAGCCAGGCCACGGCGAGAACGGGCTCGTCAAAAGCGAGTCCAGTGGTCTGCTGATGCCGCCAAACTCGCTCACGTTTCTCCGCTCAGACATTCCAAACAACTGGATCCCCCCTCTTGATTCCGGCAGAAAGTTCCCGGATATAATGAATATCCTGGGTGCCCGCTTCAATAACCCTGAAAAGAACTCCATTACCCTCAAGAGCGGGGAAACCGTGTCGCGATACGACCACATCTACATGGTTTCGGAGCCTCCTAGTGAGCCATACTATGTTGCTCGTGTGCTTGGGTTTGTCAAGAAACGTACCTTGAAGCTGAATGCCAACCTAAACTTGGTGGATAACTACGAGATCAAGGTCAATTGGTACTACAGACCAAGAGATATCATGAGACTGTCCAGCGACACGCGTATGATATATTGCACCATGCACACGGATCTTTGTCCCTTGTCGAGCTACAGGGGCAAAGTTACCGTCAAGCATAAGGATGAAATCGACGATTTTCTTGCCTATAAATGGACTCCCGACTGTTTTTGGTTCGACAAGTTGTTCGACCGTTACATGATCAAGTTCTACGACGTGTTGCCTACACATAAGTTGAGCAACTTGACGGAAAACTACCATAAGGCGCTCGTTAAACGGTTTGCCTTTGTGTTTGTCGAGATTGGTCGCGGTGACGACTTGCTAGTGTCACCAAAGAACTGTGTTAAATGCAACCAATGGTGCTCCATCACAGACCTGGTGGAATGCGCTAAATGCGGCGATTTCTACCATATGCTTTGTCTTTCTCCGCCCTTGTCCAAGAAACCGTCACGTGGATACAGTTGGAGCTGTGCAAAATGCTCCAAAGAAGCTGAGGACCGCATCAGAGAGTCTCTTACGAATTCTTTGCTGTTTGATGCCAAGGACAGCACTGTTGAATCCAAGGACGAGCAGAACGACACAGAAATGACTCCTTCGGAGGCTCCACGTCATCAGATTCCCGATTTTGAGAAGCTTGCCATCGAGTTTCTAGAAAAGGACAAGGATCTCACGCTTGAGCAGCGCAGAAACAAGGAGGAATGGCCTTTTAGATACCTTGGTGTCCATGCTAGACTTGCGGATGCCTTGGATCTTGACGACAGACCATATCCACGTGCCTCTTCGCGATTAGGAAACAAACACCAAGCACATATTTCCGACTGGCCCGGCAAGCCAGAGATCTATTATGATCGTAACCAGAGCGGCGGGTCTTCCGGACATACTCTGTCGCTTACAAAAAGAAGATACAAGTACAAGAAACGGCCATCGTCGTCGTCGTCATCTTTGGCTACGTCTGCTTCTGCAGCCAACGGTACCGAAGGCGGATCTGGCGCCGATATAGATAGTGTAGAGCCCGAAAAACCACCTAAATTTCTCGAGTTGCCCGCAGAATACAAAGACATCCCTCGTAACAAGCTCCCTCCATGGATCAAGCCCAGACCGGCCGGATACATCGAGCGCGGCTTTGACGACGGGTCTACGTCAACTCTTATGTGGAGACAACCACCAAAAGAGGTTGCTACGGAGAACGAAATCGACTTCTTTGTATTCAAAAAATGCCGTCCTATTGCTAAAGACTTGAAGATCTTCCCAAACACCCCTAATTTCCTTGACGCCATCTTCAAGACACTTCTTGACACAGACTTTGACTTCGACAAGAGCTTCCAGATCGTCAAGAAGTTCACGCGCCAGAGCTTGAAGGAGCCGACGTTTTCTGACGAGGAGGTCAAGCGCTTTGAAGACGGGGTCCGTACGTATGGTAGCGAGCTTTTGCCGGTCAGTAGACACGTTGGGACTCAACCATTTGGTATGATTGTCAGATACTATTATCTCTGGAAGAAGACCGCCAAAGGCCACGAGATCTGGGACAATTTCCCTGGCCGGAAGAACAAGATCAAGAAGCTGGCCAAAAGCGGCGACTATGTAGACTCTATAGCCGATCCGGAGGATGATTCCAGCTACGAAAACGAGGCTGCGGCCAAACAAAAGCGCTCGTTTGTATGCAAGCACTGTAAAACCACGGCTTCCAGCAAGTGGTTCCGTGCGCCTGGCTTCCCAGTGGCTCCTCTTGACACAAAAACCACCGTCACTGCATTATGTGTGCGTTGTGCGCGCTTGTGGCGTGATTATGCAGTCGTATGGGAAGATCCGTTTGAGGTTGCCAAGAAGATCAATCTTAGAGGCAGCGACAGCTGGAAACGGAGAATCGAGTACGATTTGGCCGAAGACGCTCAGAAGATCATTGCAGAGAAGGAGAAACATCGTACTGCGAAGTCGATGGGTGTTTCTAAACGGAAATCGGTTTCGCCATCTCCTGACGAGTCTTCAGACACGCCAGTTAAGAAGATCCGTCTTAGAAACAACAACTCGTCGAACGATATTTCGTCAGCAACACCGGTGTCTCCTTCAGGAAGCGGTGCTAGTAAAAGCCACGTGACTGTCAAACGCGAGCACAGCAGTGCTAGTTTGAACAAGATCCCTAAAGCAGGCAAAACCAAGGCCACAAAGTCGCTGTCTGGAAAGGAAAGCCTTAAGATCCGCATCAGTGGGTTGAACAGCGGCAACAATAAGGGTGATTCTACGCCAAAACACGGTTCAAAGAGCGTGCCTTCGTCTTCTTCGTCTGCGTCTGCTATGGCTACTGCCACTTCTGCTGGTACAGCTACAGCTGTGACTTCTGAAGGCAATGCTCTTACGTTCCGCCATCATCCAAAATCGTACAATCCGCCACCATCCGTGATTAATAGTCGTAGTAACAGCGTAGGTCATGCAGACTCTAGCATTTATATATTGCCTAGCGAAGAAAGCAAACTAAACACTATTCAGTACTCTTACAACGACAGATTCACGTATAACTTTGAGAATTACGACAAGGATCTCCAGGAGTTCGAAAACTCGCCGCCTGAGCAGAAAGACGACAATCCAATTCCGCTTTCTCCGCGCACAAAGTCGTCTAATCTGAAGGATCTGCCTGGATTGAAGCATATTATCAGTATTAACGGGCTTTTCCCGCCTACAAAACGGCCCTGTTGTGTATGTCGTTCTAACTTGGAAGAGGATATCATGGAGACGTTGATCTGCTCGAATTGCGGACTAAATGTCCATGCTTCCTGCTACGGAGTCAAAGTTATCCCAGGATCCAAGATGTTTACGAAAGAATGGTGCTGTGATTCGTGTTCTAACGACTTGCATCCTATTTGTAGCACTTACTACGGATGCACTTTATGCTATTC
The DNA here is from genome assembly GCA_030490795.1 of Saccharomycopsis sp. yHQL182. Taxonomy (NCBI): domain Eukaryota; kingdom Fungi; phylum Ascomycota; class Saccharomycetes; order Ascoideales; family Saccharomycopsidaceae; genus Saccharomycopsis; species Saccharomycopsis sp. yHQL182. The sequence continues at coordinate 58,226 of JAKVQV010000032.1, forward strand.
TAAGGAAATTGACCATGATTCTGCGATTGTTGGTGCACCAACTGCGTTCCCAGATGCTTTGAAACGGACCCTGAACTTCAAATGGAGTCATGTTATCTGCTCGCTCTTCGCCAAGGATGTCAAGTTCGAGGACGTCCAGAGCATGCAATCTGTAGTCAATGTATCACTTCCGCTTGTCAAAAACGAGCACAGATACTGTGATATTTGCAACATCAAGTCAGGTCTTGTAGTTGAATGCATGTTATGTTCGTCGAATGTGCATTTAACATGTGCTCAAGACACTCCATTATACTTACTTGGGTTTAAAATCACCCCTGAATTGGAGTACAAGGACGAAGGAGATGCTGTGAACAATCACAATGAACACAAGGAGAAGAAACTTGTGCGACTTGTTAACTCCGATATCATTGGAATTCCCGAGCCGATTGTTATTTGCTCGTCACATAAGCCAGATACTTCTGAAAGCTACACGGTTGTTTCCTTACGAGAGAAAGCCAGATGGCTTGAAGATGGCAAAGAAGGACAAGTTTATCCTATGATACAGCTCTATGTTGAAGGGTTTAAGCAATGGACTCAGAAAGTGCGTGGTCCAGCCTTAAGATACTTACAGAATGCAATGATCAAGGAGGAACATAAACGGGCACGTGCCAAAAAGAAGCTCAACAGCAACAAGTACAGACTTCAGCAGGCGGCAGCAGCAAAGCGTGCTTCAAGCACAGAAAGCGCAAAGACAGCCGAGAATAATACCGACAATCTAGAGGCTGGCAGCAAAACCAACAGTGTGGATACCGCGGCTACGGATGCCGAGAAGCAGCCAGCTGAAGAAGAACTCGAAGATGTCGAAATGGAGAACATCGATGACGAGGATCTCGCTAGCGATTCGGAAGACGAGCTTATTACTGGCACTAAAACGTGTTCAGGAGTAGAAAAGTGTAAATATTGCGACATCATCTCGACAGAAGAGTGGTGGAAGAAGCCTAGTAGTCTTTCGCGGTGTGCGTTCTGTGATGATTCGAAGCCAGAATCGGCTAAGCCGCGGGCGCATTTTAGAGATTTTAACAGTGGAGTTTTGAATGGGGAGTTGTACGGAATAGTAAGTAAAAGTCCGGAGGTTTAATATTTATATACAATATTATATATAATACTGCTAATATGTTTGTTAAGATATATTTTACTGCGATTATAATTGATTTTTGTCGTAGGTTATACGTTATACTGAAAGCGTTACTGGTAGTGTAGCGGTTTCACTGGCCGTAGGATCCTCGTTTTTCTCCAAAGAGGTCCAGAGGCCCTAGTCTCCTCAATTAATTTGCTACTTATTAATACAGTTCAAAGATCCTACTACATTTACGGTACACTTAGATACAGTTTACACGGCTCAAAACGTGCCATACTCTACCTCACTTCACGCCATTGTTATTGTTATTCTTGGAATGGAAGGAAAATTTTTCGTTATCTCAACAAGGCAGAAAAAGGTAAAATTTTTTTCCCTCCATATTATTGAAAAAAAAAAAGCTCATCTTAAAAGCAAAGCAAACGAGCCATTTTCCATCTATTGCTCATGAAATAAATAAGTATAAATACTGTAAAAGTTCCTGACTTGCTTTTCTGTTATTATACGGGCAGCAAACAATATATATATATATATATCGGTTTATCACTTCGGAAACTTATATCATCGATTTCATACCTTTGAACTCAAGAATTAGCGAACAACATCTGATCTTATTATGATACACCATCGCCATATCGTGCTCCACTTCGCTTCACTGTTTGTAATTGCAAAGCTTTAGGCGAGATATACCAAAGAGAATTCGAACAGTTTCTGGCATTCGTATATATATTGTGTAATATATTATTGCTACTAGTATATCATATATTATATCATATATTAGTGCCTTCATCAATGATTCACACTGGCACTGGTTGAGAGTATAGAACCCAGCCAACCCCCCATCTATTATCATAATTCTCATTATTTCATCAGGAAAATGAATATCGACACCACTTCTAACCACGATAACTCTGGCAATGCTGGAAATGCCGGTGACTCGTTGTCACCAACCTCGGCTAACAATAACAATGGAATCACCAGAAGATTAACAAGAACTTCGATTCCTAATTCCATCCCCTCGGACTCTGATGACGGCTCAAATGACTCAGACTCTTCTAACGAGACAGAAGAGGATGTTTGTTTCCCATTGGATCCAGAAAATAACCGGCTGCACGGCATTGACTTCAACGAGTTACAACAGTTTATCGACGAGCAAAGAGAGGAGAACGAGCTCCTTCTCAAGCAGAACCAAGCAAATCCTAATGCTCTTTTCAACGGCAATGCCGATTATGTTGTCAACAGCAACAATAATGCTGCGACTGATTTTGACAATTCAAACATCACTGCACATTTCTCCAAAACTGGCAAGAAACATCGTCATTATAAGTTCATTTCACCTGCTAATCGGAAACTCACCAAGGCTGCGTTAAAATACGTTCCTAAATGGTTGAGTTCTCCTAGTGGTTCGCAGCATCAAGTTGGTGGTACCAAAGATAATATTTCTTTACATAATCTTGATGCTACAAACGGTGGTGAAAACGATAAATGCTCATCTAGTGAGTATTCTTCGGACAATAATAACAATAACATCATCAAGAAGATCAAGTCTGAATTACTTCCTTCTGAGGAGCTGCATGAACTGCCTGTTGTCGGTTTTAATACCAAGAACAATAAAGTCGAGTCTTCTGCCGATCAAACAGAGCAATCTCATCCTAAATACGCTAATGACAGTCCTGAAGATGAAGATGAAGATGAGGCGCAACAGAAATGGATCAGCCAATTGCCTGATAGATTTGCTTTATTTACTTCTGAGAATGAAGACACCATTCATGCTCATGACTTACCTTCGTTAGTTGAACCTGGCCAGTCTATCAAGGATATATTCGAGACCGATGACCCTAACTCCGTTTGGTGGCTAAATTGCTGCTGCGCAACTGACAGCGAGATTAAAATCTTGTCAAAGGCGTTTGGAATCCATCCGTTGACGGCTGAAGATATTAGAATGTCTGAAAACCGTGAAAAGGTGGAGTTTTTCAAAGATTATTACTTCGTTTCGTTCCACAGTTTCGATTCAGATACAGAGTCCGAAGAGTTTCTTGAGCCAATCAATGTCTACATGGTGGTGTTCAAAACGGGAATTCTTACCTTCCATTTCTCTCCGATTGTTCATGCCATTAATGTTAGACGTAGAATTCGTCAGCTTCGTGAATATGTTAAGCTTTCTTCTGACTGGATCTGTTATGCGTTGATTGATGATATTACTGATTCTTTTGCCCCTGTTATCCATGCAATTGAATATGAAGCTGATGCCATTGAAGATTGTGTCTTTGTTGTTAGAAACACAGACTTTAGCACAATGTTGCATCGTATTGGTGAATCCAGACGTAAAGTAATGACATTGATGAGATTATTGCTTGGTAAGGCCGATGTCATTAAGATGTTGGCTAAGCGTTGTCATGACGACTCTTATAGAAACAATAATGGATTTGTTTTCGGCAATGGAACAGCTGGAGTTGGCGGCGTTGTTACTGATGTTGCTGAGTTTGGTAATGTGGAATCGTCGGTTAATTTGGCTGCTTTGAATAACTCTGCTTTGCTTAACAATCTAACAGGAGGCGGGACTTCACAAGGCCTTAATAATGGCTTTATTGGTTCCGGTTCCGGCCTTACAGCTTCTCAGATGCCACCTTTTGCTGGAAATAACCACAGTCCTCCTACAGAAAAAGCATCTACTGGTGGTCATGGCATCTCCAACAATGGGTATCCAGATTACAGTGATACTGCTCAGCCAAGAGGCGAAATCGCATTGTTTTTAGGTGATATTCAGGACCATATCATCACAATGCATCAGAGTTTGGCCAGTTATGAGAAAATCTTCTCGAGATCCTACTCTAATTATTTGGCCCAATTACAAGTTGAATCGTTTTATTCCAACAACAGAGTCACTGACATGTTGTCTAAAGTGACTTTGATTGGTACAGTATTGGTTCCTTTGAACGTTGTCACCGGGCTTTTCGGTATGAACGTCACAGTTCCGGGACAGCAATCAAATATTGCTTGGTGGTATGGAATCTTGGGGTTTCTTATTCTTGCTGTGCTTGTTGGAGTTGTTTTTGCTAATATGTGGATTAAAAGCAATGGTATGGGTGCTTCTGAACATGAACCAGCAGATGAAAACCAAAGCTTCATCACCAGATTTATCCGCAGAGGTAGATCGTGGGCTAATAATGGCAATAACGATAGAAACTTCAATGGCAACAATCAAGGGAATGGTAATAATAGATCGGTTGTTAGTCTTCATCTATAGATTTTTGTATTTGTTTTTTGTATTTGTTTTTTGTATTTGTCTTAGAATGAAGTATTGCTATCTGAGGTATTTATATATGTAAGTTAACTGTTACCTAGGATATTGGTATAAAGTTTACCTTAGAGTAAACTGTAACTAGAGTATTAATAGAGCATTCACAATATATATTCAAAGACTGTTTATTACTCTATTTAACTAATAGTTATTATTATAAAGTATTAATATAAAGTCTATCTAGAGTAAACTGTGGCCTCATAGAGTCTCTAGAGTAAAGGCCCGCCTCTACTTCATTCTGCACCAATCTCTCCCGTGATCTACCTGATAATTACAAAGAGTTGTTTCAGTCCACATCCCGATCAAACTAGCAATTCCAATCCCTAAGGAATCACTGATTGACACTGTTCCAAGAGCAAACTCCCGATCTTCAAGAGATACATCCTCGGCTATTTTCAAAAACGTATTAACGTAAGATGCTCCTCCAAGTAAACCTTCGTAGAAAATTAGTAGAAACATCAAATACACATTGGGAAGAATCATATACATTGATTGAAGCACACAGATTACCAAATTAGCACCCTGTAATATTGATGGAACGTATAGCTTTCTGATTCTGAAAAATGGTGCAGATGATCTGGAGATGAAAACACCTACCTGGTACAACGTTGCGTAGTTGACATAAATGTCTCTGAACCGCTCAAATGGAGTCTCATCAAGCGGAAACAATAATGTAGGAGAAATACCCTGATTTATCAAGTATTCGGCAAAATAAACCGTGCTAAGAGGAATCATATAGGGAATAATCAAAGGCAGAATCTTATGCAATGTTCTGATAACATGTGATTTCATATTTGTATGTTTTTTAGCAGTATCACGATCTGGCTCAATACTCTCATTTATTATCGTCGTAGTCTCCGATGCTGCTGATGCTGATAAGAACCGTTCGGTTTCCTCACCTTGGTGTAAATTCCGGAATGATAAGTACCGGTCATTAATGTTTCTGAAAGTAGGCAAGACGTTCCAGAACACAACAATAAAAGCGTAAGGTAGAATACTGAAACAAAGCAACGTGGTTTTGGTTGATATTCCAAACCATGTGGTCATCACCATAAAATTAAACGATCCAAAGATCCCCGCAAATCCAGTCCCTGATGACCAAGCATTCAAGCTAGTTTCTCCATAGAAATGCGTCAAACCGAGAAACGTGACTTCCCCTAAACCAGAAGATAAAGATGCCAAAGTGATTCCGAACATTTTCCACACGAGCATCCCACTGTCCCCCACAGTAGCCGAGGACAGCGAAAGAATAATCATCCCAAAGAAACTTAGGCCAATTAGAGCATATATTCTTAGATTATATGGAACAAAGTTGAGGAAAAACGGAGATGTGAGCTTAATGAGAAATGAGGGAAGAACATCAAATGATAACACCAACGACTTGGGAACTGTCGGGCCTACTAAATCGCTTGCGGCACTAAGAATAACCACATAAAGAGAGTTGTTGATAAGCCCAAAGAGCCAAAACGCAATGAATATTTTTAGCGAACTGTTTGTTAGGTTAGTTAGGACTCGCATATTCAGAAGTGGACTTACAAAAAGAGGTTTTCTTATGACTACTATGGTTGTACAGAGTAAGTATTAGCAGTATTGATGGTACATTGATGATGTTATCTGGAATCGGATTAGATGGATCAATCCAAAGATAAAGCTTTTTTTTTCTTCCATTAAATCATACGCATAGATCCAGACTAATGGTATATGCCAAATATGCACTGCTACTACTATGTGGCTGTATATGTATTTGATCAATATCGCTACATACTATATAAAATCAGCCCAACAATACGACTCCCTTAATGGTAATACTAATCCTCATCTTCGTCCTCAATATCACCGTATTCCCAGCACCCTTTTCTGTCAGCCTTGGCCTGGGCCTCGGTAGCAAGTAAGTCGTTCCAGACATCTTTCAATGCAACCTCCCATGGCTTCAACTTTTTGTTAACAATAGCCAATCCCTTTTGTACCAATTCCTTGTTGACAGAAAAAGTTGGATCCTTTTGGACCTTCTCAGGATCATAAAGAGTGACTGCCATTTCGACTCCTGGCAGAGGGTTCTTTTTATTCTCTAAAGCAATCAACTTACCATTGACAACGTCGTTCCACAAATAATCAATAGCATCTTCTCTATACGCGGCAAATTTTGCCGAAGGGAAGCTGATCAAAGCAAACGAACCAACATGTCCCTGAGCAGGTAACTTGTTGAGCGAGAACTGTGGAGGTAATTGACGTAAAGCGGCACTAGAAACGTGGTCAATATTACCGTAATCCACGTGTTGTACCTCGTATTTCTTGGTGTATCTGTCAAAACTGAGAACCTTGGCTCTGTAGTATTTACCGTTCTTGGAAAATGCCGCAGAAACAAGGTCGCCTTTTTTGGCTGGTGTTTCAAGAAGTTGTGGGTAAGTGGTGGTTCCAGCATTGAATTTGGTTCCTTTTATAGGCTGGTTTTGATGGAATTCGTGGAATTCCTCCATCAATCCAGCCAATTTCTCGCTTTCAGAATTAGAAAACTGGAAACATAAATTCAAATCATCTGTCAAATCATTAATCTCGACATCGTAGTAATTGTTAGAGATCTTGGTGGCTTCAACCTTCTCGGAAAGTTTCGAAACTTCTTCCTCGGCTTCATCGTCTTCTGGACTCCAGTTCTTCCATATACCAATCTTCTGAGTCTGTGCATCGTTTTGAGCATCCCATAATTGATCTTCGAACTTGGTGCTAGTAATAGAAAACTCGTGGATTTGCGAGAACCCTTGACTCAAAAGGTTGAACTGTAAAGGCAAGGATTGTCCTTGAATGTATAAGTTTCCAATAAACCCACCAAGTCTGTCAACACTGGAAATCTCAATAGAAACATCTCTTTGGAAGATCTTCTTGTTGACGTAACTAAGGGCAGCCTTGGAAAGCTCGCTGTTGTGATTGCTCTGGTTAACCAATCCACTGAGCACAAAAACCAATTTGACACCATCCTTTGGAAGAAGTAATCTGAATCTATGAGGAGATAACACATAATCAACTACGGCTGGAATCTTGACTCTGTTAGAGAAGGTAGCCAAGAAAGTCTTGGCTCTGCCTGCAGTTTCACTGGCATCAACAATTCTTTCTGCAGGTGGAAGTTTGCCGTGCATTCCTTTCTTCTTGTTGGTGGCTTCGGTTTCTAACTCGATTAATTCGTCCCAGTCAGGTGACTTCGATTCGTCTCCTCTTTTGTGTCTGAGAACCGAACACCAACCTTGCTGAACAAGAGACTTGGCCAAATTGGATCCATCATGAAGTTCGATAGTCACAAGCAACCTCTCGTCATAATTGTCGCTTTTAGGACGGATTCCATCAATAGTGCATTGAACGTGTTTACCAATTACTCTCTTTCTGGCGTATTCTTTAGCAAGTGGAACAAATGGAGTCTGGCCAGGATCAGAAGCCCTTGGAGCTCTCAATGAAGACAATTGGACTGTGAATTCCTCCTCACCAGTAGTGGATCTCACAACCAAAGTATCTGCGGAAATAACTCTTGCTACAGTGACCAGTAAAGTGGAGCCCACAGAAGTCACAGTTTTGGAAGCGCCAAGAACCGCCGATTTTTTGACAACCGATTTCCAGATTCCCAACTGGGCAACCTTGGCCTTTCTCTCACTGGCACGCAAGAGTTTCATCTCATCTGAGCCAACGAAAGTGGTTTGCCAGTCGCTTACTTCAGCTAAACCGGCTTCCAACAACTTGTCAGCAATATTTCCTGCAGGATGTGTGATTTTTGCTATGAGCACGCCATTAGTATTTTCTCCCAATATTGAGACCTTGATGTCACTCATCAAGAGTCTTTGCTCGACGAATAACTTGGCTTCATCTCCACAAGGTTCGCTGGGTTCTGTGGTTGACGCAGTTCTAGGGGTTCTGATTCCCCACACCAATACAGGTAAGATCACATGTTTCTTTTGGGTCAAAAGGAAACGAACAAGAAGACGATCCCCACTAATAACCTTCTCAACAATTGATGCAATAGGCTTTGTCTTTGAAGATTGGACTTGGTCAAAAAGCAATTCGTTTTCCAACGAAACTGATGTATTTGCTCCCCACAAACCCAATGATTGAGATTGGGCCTTCTGTTCGATCTTTTTCAAGAAATCGGTGTAATCTTCGTCATTAGACTCGCTAGCGTTGTCTTTGACTTTAGCTGCACCCTTTTCCAAGAGATATTCGATCAAACTGTCAAAGATAGGAGTTTTTATGTCTCCAAATTCCCTTTTTTTGCCGCTGAAGCCTGGCAAGGTGTACAACACCTGGAACTTGATGACTCTGTTCACCAATAACTTCCGCAAGAGTTCTCTGGCTTGGAACGAGTAAGGGTCATTGGAGGAAACTTTTGGGGCCTGGATATAAGCCAATGTGAGCTGACGTTCCTGGGTGAAAGCCTTAGCTCCCCCGGTAGCAGGAATGAGAATCAAAGTGTCGGCCGACAAGACGGTTTTGACCTTGGCAGTGAAGTAAGTCCCGGACATAATTAACAGAAAGAAAACAAGAAAACAAGAAGAAACAGAAAATCAGATAGCTTTTCGAGGAAGATAAGTTATTGATCTGTTATGATTTGGATATGTAAACGAGTAACTAATAGCTATAGCTTGCAAGTGATGCAAAAAATGGAGAAATCAAAATGTCGGTGAAAAATCGATTTGCCTGGAAATTGATGACAATACAAAAAGTTGGAAAACTCAAAGTTGCCCCAAAATCCGTATACAGGCCATTTATGGCTATTTAAAAGTGAAAACCTGCAAACAATGTATCTCTAGAAGTTAGTAACCACTACAGCCGAAGTTTGGTACTTGTTAATAATAGGTTTTATTGGCGTAAACTGCTATTTCCAATATGACCCAGTGAAATGGTACTTGATTTCTATTGCCCCTCTACGGTGGCACCCGTTTTTATATTGATCTCTGTCGATTACCTCTTCTGGCGTGCGTCGGGCAAGTGTGGGAAGCCCGCACATGCACATGCAAGCAGGACATCGTTCCCTCACGCCAAAAACCGGAAAAAGAAAACAAAGAAAAAATATATTTTTAAACTTCAAAGTACCATATTTGTCCTCTTATCACCTTCCTCTCCCAACCTTCTCATTTCAATTACTTTTTGGTTTGCATTAAGTTTTCTGTAATCAATTGATACGGTACGTTTCCAGAATCAGCTCTTCTTTCAACAAGCAGACAGCAGTATTGGAATCGGCGTCACTATGGATCCGGGAGATAAAAAAGCCAGTACCTCATCGGCCTCATTGACTGATCAAACTACAGGCAACAATGACGACCAACAACCACAAACACCTTCCAAATCCAGACCACGGTTTGCGAGAAGCGGTCTCTATCTCAGTCTTGAGGACTTAAGATCCAAAGCGAACACCTCAAAGTCACAACCCCAAGCGCCTACTGTGGGAATGGCAGATAAAAAGGTTGACGAACGTGTATATCAATCACTTACTGATCCATCTTCCCCGTTGCGTTTCCATGTCCCGTATGCAGGGGCAGCAGATATCAAACAAAACTTGATGGCAGTCTCGCACAAGCTACTTGACGCTGCATATGGCCCTAGTATCAGATCTCCTATGCTTCCACGCTCAAAGATTGAGCCAAAGAATGAGCCATATAGTCTCGTAACCACACCCACACATGAGCTTACAGAGAATGATTATTTCAATCTCGCAGGAAGTACTTATGGATCAATAAACATCAATGACAACCAGGAGCCCAGTAATGCAGCGCCAGGCATTAAAAGGACCAATTCATTGACGCCTATCAATAGTAACAGTGTTATTGCATTAAATGCCATACAGGGAAGTCCCTCGCAACAGCGAAACATGCTTTCACGCGCATTAACAACCGAAGATATCCCTTTAATATCCTCGCAGTTTGCCGAAAATCTTGTCCCACAGGCAAATCTTGCAGAATCTGTCTTCAGCATCCAGGACCACAATAATGGCCTAGATGATAACTTTATTGGCAGCATAATTGAAACAGAAGAAACTCCAATCACAAGAAACTTTTATGACGATTTTACCTCGATTGAATGGGTGTATGACAGCGAAAAGCTCTCGAACATGAAGTATTTACTCAATCAGATCCGAGGAATTCGTGGAAAGGTGGTTCGTGTCAGCGAACACATAAAGGACTGGATCCTTATAGCGATGATTGCATTTTTGTGTGCATGTCTTATGTATATCATCGACAAATGTGAGTTTTTCTTGGTAGATTTGCGGCGAGGCTTTTGTAAATCGAACTGGATGAGTAATGAGATGACATGTTGTGCGGTTCCTGACGCATCATCTACCGACATGTCAATAGTGTCAACTACAATTCATGGCGAGTTGTTTGTCAAAAATTGTGAAGATTGGGTTCTTTGGGGAAGTTCCTTTGAAGATACCGAATATAGAACTGTATTTGAGTTTGCGATCTTTGTTTTATCCAGTTTGTTTCTCGCTTATCTTTCTGTGAAAATCACACTCACTACCAAAAACTATAACCCGTTAAAGGTTGAATCAGAACTATATAACAATAATAGCGACGGAAATAACGACGGTGCCTCAAACGCATCTATGAAAACCGGAAAAGTCCCACAAACAGAACAAAACGATCAAGTTATAGCAGAAGAAGCGGATGAAAAGGTCGATAGCAAACACCATAGTGCAAGAATTATATACCTGGCAGCCGGTTCAGGTGTTCCTGAGGTTAAAACTATTCTCTCGGGCTTCATCATTAGAAAGTTTCTTGGTGTATACACTCTTTTTGCAAAATCCACGGGACTTGTGTTTGCAATTGTATCTGGATTGACCATAGGAAAAGAGGGTCCATATGTTCATTTAGCATCATGTGTTGGAAATCTCTGCTGTCGTTTGTTTGACAAATATAATGAGAACGAGCTTATCAAGAGACAGATCTTGGCTGCAGCCACCAGTGCCGGGTTTGCATTGGCATTTGGGTCTCCTCTAGGTGGAGTTCTCTTCAGTATTGAGGAAATAACTTACTATTTATCGGGCTCCCAACTTTTCAAAACCTTCTTTTGCGCTATCATGAGTATTCTATTCTTGACTATTTTCAACCCCTATGGGACAGGAAAAGTGGTTATGTTTGAGATCCATTATGTTTCTGAGTGGAAGCCGTTTGAAATAGTCTATTTCGTGATCATTGGGATCGTAGGTGGGATTCATGGAGCCCTTTTCTGTAGATTTGCTGCGGTTTATTGGCCAAAAACCTTCCGGCAATTGCCCTTTATCAAAGGGAAATACGTCAAGGAGGTGCTTCTCATTGCAGGGCTCACAGCATGTGCTACTTTTTTCAATCCTTATACTACCGATCCAATTCCAGAACTTCTTTACAAGCTTGCTAAGCCTTGCGACTATTCAAATCCAAAAGAGGATCCACAACTTTGTCCAAGAGATTTCACAGAATTACCAGAGCTGATTATCCATTTATCGTGGGCTTTATTAATTAAGGTTGTGTTTATGGCCATCACATACGGAATTAAAGTTCCTAGCGGCATATACGTACCTTCCATGGTAGCAGGAAGTTTATTTGGCCGAGTTTTCGCTATGACAATCCAGTACTTCAAGGTCAAATACTTATCAAACGTCTCACAAGATGATACTCTTGACTTTGGTATCTATGCAATGATTGGTGCGGGTGCATTTATGGCAGGTGTAACTAGAATGAATATTACCCTCGCTACAACTCTTTTTGAGATCACACAGAGTTACACATATGTTCTCCCATTCTCAATAAGCATTGCCACAGCCAATTGGGTGGCTAATTCCATAGAACGTCACTCATTATATGAGCTTCTCATTATCAACCATAACTTTCCTTTCATGAAAAACACCAATACCCCAGCATACCCTAGTGATCTTACAGTTAAGGAACTTTTGGATCTCAACTACGTTAACCAGGAGAACCGTATAAACTTGAACATCAAGAACCAAACATCTGTCGCATTGAGCGATCTTCGCCGAGAACTTGTCAGTCTCCAGAAACATGGAATGATTGACGGTTGTCTTCCGGTGTTGACAGAAGAAGAGAGGATTTTAGTTGGAGTAATTCCGGCCCCGGACCTCGAGTTCGCTTTGGATAAACTTCGTGAATTTGCTGTACAATACTCCATCATAAATGACATCATATGTCACATCCGAACAAACTCAAACGCTAACTCGATTAATAACGATCCATCAGGGGAAGATTCTTCACTGATATCCGACAACGAGTTCGATGTTCTGTCATCGATCACCTCTTCCAAACAGTTACTAGCAAAAGAATTACTAATGGAACTCACAAACTTCAGCTCGATCCTCGACTCATCGCCTATCCAGCTTGATATTTCGGCAAAGCTATCGCTAATTGACTTGCTTTTTAAACGAGTTGGTACCAGGTCCATCTGTATCTTGGAGAAGGGCAAATTTGTGGGGATTTTACACAAAAAGGACTATATAGGCTACTGCCGGGCCAATTATAATTGATTGGGCCTCTCATTGTTTGTTTATTTAGAGTAGAGTAGACAGGAAAATTATAATATATACATAGCTCTATCATTATTATTAATTACTTATTATGTTTTCAAACTCCTTATTCTGTGACTCACGGATGAAACTGCTGCTTATCTTGTCGTCTTTCGAATCATCCTCAACAACTTTGACTATCAACACCTCCAAAGATTTTAGCTTCAATTCGTGACGCTTAGCATTAACAAGCTCACCTCCTTTGGCTGTTTCCTCGGTGACTAATAAAAGATCCATATCAGATACAGTAATAGTAGGTCCATACACATCGTTCAAAGGAACGATATCCACTTGGAATTCTAATGCATCTGGCCGCAAGTACCTTATAAACCGGTTAAGAACAGTCAGTTTACGCTCTTCAAATGACTGTATAAAATCCAGAAACTTCTTCTTCTCCAAGAGCTTGTCAATTGAAAGCCCAATAATGAATAATCTCTTTGTAAGGAAGCATGCCATTGACAAAAGAATTTTGTGGCCGTCATGCAAATGGTCAAATGTTCCCCCGAGGCATCCAACATCAACCCGTTTGCCTTCTTCCCATTTATAGTATTTTTTGATCGCGTGATGGCCCGAACTAACAGCAGCATTTGGTAACAGAAACTCTCGGAGTTCAGAGTATAATGAAGAGCTTATTTTACTCACTATCAGCTGGTTACTGGTAGGAACAACCAATCTGTCCCATTGATAGCTTCCATAACGATGGACCGTGGCTATGTCGACGTTGAAGATCACCTGGGTAAACACTGGTATTCTCAATTGAGATCGGTCGTTCTCCAGTTCAAGCTCGAGAATTATTTTTCTTGATAAATTATAGAAGGAAACAAGGTAATATTCTAAGGCATTGATGTCTTCAATCCGCGGCACAATCCAAAGATCCATGCGCTTCAGTAACTGTTTTTTCGCCTCTTGGAACCGCTGGACCCGAATATTGCGATCTGTCTGAGCTTTGATCTCGGCTACCGCAGATTCAAGACATGGGAGATCCTTGGGGTTGCCGGCTAATGATTTTATGGTATCGGTAATTATTTGCTTGTAGAGGTTTGGATCCTCCGGATGGTCCACTATTATGACGGCAGACTTCATTGGTATATGTATTTTATGGAATATGGAAAAGAATTGGTCCAATTTGTTGGCTTTAGATTGGACATATTGATTGCTTAATAAGAAAGGCAGCTTCGGGACACTTTGCTGTGTATTTTTTTTTTTTGTTTGATTTTCTTAGTTGCTCTTTTTATGCTTGTTGCACTTAAAGATGAGACGCACAATATTTGATATTTGATCTTCATTAGAAACAATATTTCATATTACAAAAAAATAAGTAGCGATAACAGTTCTATTGCAATACAATACATAATTAAATAGTACGAACATGAGTGCAAATACATGCTCAGTTCTTCTTTCCCTTAGGCTTTTTAGCAGGGGCTTTCTTTACCTTCTTAGCAGGAGCAGCAACAGGCTCATCCTCTTTAGTCTCAGCAGCACCCACTTCTTTAGCATCACCGTCTTCGACAAGCTTTCTCTTGGTGGCAAGCTTTCTGGTCTGTTTGAACTGGAGATCGTCTTCTTCTTCGAACTGGCCAAGCTCCAATAAGGCCTCTTCGAATTTGGAAAGTTTACTACCCTTTGGAATGACTCCGTCGTAGTCTTTAGTGCTCTCAACAGTCTCCTTCTTGGTCTCCTCATCCTTAATATCAGCATCAGAAGCAAACAATTGCTTATCAAAGTACAATGGAATGGCTGGAGATAATTGCGACTTAATATACACGGATCTTAGCTGCTGATCCTTAAATCTATCAGCAGACAAAATATGGTTGAGAACATCAACGGCATTCTGCAGGATAAGTCTGGTTTCAGTCTGCTGTGAGATGTTCCCGCATTTGATAACAAGATTGCTGGATGGAGCAAGTCTGTAGTAGGTGTTGGAAAAAATGCCATTGTATTGGTTCTTCAATGAATCGAGTGATAAAACCTTGGTGGCGGTCTTTTCTTCGTCTTCACCGGTTGTCACAACTGACTCTTTTATCTTGATTCCGATTGGCGCTTTGTGTTTAGGGAGTTTGCTGTTCAACAATGCACTTCTAGCCAAAGCATAAATGCTTTCATCCACAACAAACATGTCATGTGATTTGATTAACTGTCTCTTCTGTTCAAAAGACTTGTATTGTTTTTTCAAATTGTCAACAGTGAGCACAGTGGCAAGTCCTGGTAGCTGTAACTGCTTGATTTTATCTTCGAAGTCGTCGTTAGGCACCGAGGTTCCTTTGAGTATAACACATATGCTGAGATCTTCAGGGTTTCTGAAAAGTTTGTTGGTCAAACTGATTTTCTTTGGAAATATGCTTGTAGTGACTGAGGCCTTTTTAAATTGGAATGCCAACGACACATCATACTTGTAGAACTCATCAGAGTCATCCTCATCATCGAAAAGCTTAGCTTTGTCAGAACTTTCTTTTTCATTCTGTTCGGCAGTGAACTTCTTGAGAGACTCGATTGCCTTCTCAAGACTTGAAAGCGCAACATATTTCTCGTATGGGGCAGTTGTTGATGCCTTTTTGGTCGGAGCTGTTGATGCTTTCTTGGTCTTTGCTTGTCCTGTCTTTTTGGCTGGAGTTGCAGCACCATTGCTTTTTGCTTGCACAGCCTTTTTGGCTGGAGCTGATTTCTTTCCCTTTTTAGCAGCCATTGTGACTATTTATTAATGTGTTTCAAGATGCTTGATGTGCTCAATACCCCTGTACTCTTGGAGTAAGCATCAGGAAGAGCCTGAAATAAATAAAAAATTTTTCAGTAGAAAATTTTTCAGATCTCATCGGCCATACATTAGACCCGTCAACGGGTAACTTGCACTTGGAACCAGTGTAGTGGGTCTTTCTATACACCAAAAATGGCGAGAAAATCGATATTGAAATTTGTGATCAAATCTACGTAGAATGGTTCTGCCAGTAATAGCAGTTAGGAATAGTCTTTGGTTTCAGCAATCTCTCATCTAGCAAAGACATAATTATAGCATATAAATATACACAATGGTAAGCATGCTTTTTCTCGGGGAAGACCATCCTTTTTTTTTTCTATAAGAACCACCACTAATATTCTCAATCTCCAGGGTAGAAAGAAATCGTCGAGAAAGCCGGCCAAAATGATCAAGCCGAAGTTGGAGACGATGTTTAGTTGTCTCTTCTGTAACCACGAAAAGTCTGTGATCTGCACATTGAACAAGAAAGCCCTTATTGGATCGTTAAAATGTAAAGTGTGTGGCCAGAATTTCCAGACTACAATCACGGTATTAAGTGCTCCTGTGGATGTGTATTCCGACTGGGTGGATGTTTGTGAGGATCTTAACGAGAAACAGGGTGAGGATGGCGACAAATACGGTGTGGATGCAGAAGAAGAGGACCATGAATATGCTCCTGCTGCTGACAGATATGATGACAGTGACTGAATTGGGGGTTGCTGGTCGATTGATTTAGATATGTGTACTATTATTTATTAGTTGTTATTCTTATTCTTATTTTTACGGTTATGCCTATGCATATGCATATGCCTATGTCTATGTCTATTGGGGTTGCCTTTGATAGTAGTAGCGGTTACTGTAGTTTGCAGTTGTTTCAACATTTCAACTAAGAATTACCAAAAGATGCATTTAATCACGTGACTTTTCAAAGGTAAACAAATAAAAATTGGTAAACAAACAGATGAGAAACACAGACTCATCGAGGAAGTAAACAAGGATGCTGAACCCATCAAGCACTTAACCGTCTCTGGAATCAAAACATATATCCTACACAAGTCAAATTCCCCGAAGTAAAATGGAAATCGCTCAGCCAACTGTGGCAGATTACGCCTCGTTATTATCAAACGTTCAAGATGATAGTTTAGCCACGCTTTTGAACTACAAAGCCGAGTACCATAAAAACGTTGAAGCATTCTTACTGGAGCCAGAAGGAGCTGTTAACAGTGGAAGTGAGCTATTGAGTCAATTGAAGAAAGATCTGAAATATATGGCACCGATACTCACCCAATATCACCAGCTATTCTCGAACATAAAATTCACGTATTTGGAGCAAAGCAGCAAAGAGAAGTTCCTCAGTAAGATAATCAACTCGCAGTTCATTAGCTTGAAAGAGTTGGAATCTATGAAGCAAGAATGTTCAAGCAATAAAGAGAAACTTCAATCAAAGAAAAGGAAGCGAGATGATTTGATGAATTCGATCCAGAAACAAGTAGATGTCAACACAGAAACGTTTAGTCGGATCAAGAAATTAAGAGCGAAATCTGAGGCAACTATTGGCAATTCTATTGATCTTTTGAAGCAGATCGAAGTCTTAGATAAGGAAAACCAGCAGTTTTTCTTTCTGAAAGAGAAGGAGCTCGATGTTCTGGAAAGAGAGCAGCAAGAACTTAATGAAAAGTTACATTTATTTGACGATTTCGCGGAAATTCTCTCGGAGACCAAGGAAGACTCGCTAGTCACGACTAAGGATACAAGTAATGCATCTGATTTTGACGAGTATTTGCTTCTCAATTCTTCGAAGAACTTGGATGCAATAATTGAAAAGAGAAAGCAGGCAATAATAAAGAGTGTTGAACGCATTCAAGAAGTGGATTCGATGCTTGAAGAAAAGAAACAAGTACTTTCTGGATATTCTGTACTGATAAACGAGCTTACGGAAGAAAATAGAGAGTTAAAGGAGAAACTAATTGAAGCAGAGCTAGCTAATGAAAGATTTATTCTGTCAAATAAGAATGGGATCAAACAGTTGAATCATCAGAACAATCTAGCCCAATGGATCAAAGAATGTCAAACACTTCTTTCCAAATTCAAAGGTAATGGTAATAATAACGATGCCCCACTCTATTACCAGCTTGGTATTAAATTGGCGTCGTCCTCAGAGATCCTGGTTGATTTGAAGTTCACCAGCTCGCAAATCGAGATTCTCAAGTTTAGGGATACCGAGGGAATCGAACCCGAGCAGTTAGAGGCATTACTTGGGTCGCCAATAAAAACGATAGAAGAGGTGATTGAATTAGTGAATTCGTGTTACTGTTGGAAGGATAACTCCAGTAAGGGTGATAATCATTTACAAGCTTAATAGTTATGAACTGAATATATAATTCTATACCATGGTTAGTGTGTTGGTGTAAGTACGCAGGGTCTGAGTGTGATATGTGCGTGGAGGTGCAGGTAACGTAAAATTTTTCTTAAAAAAGGAGAAAAACGCAAGAAAAACTCCAATAAGAAACTTTAAATGCCAAAATTATTATTAAATAAAATAATTAAATTATCGATCAGAAACTTCATTTGTGATGTTTGAATGGAATGACAGCCTCTATTTTAGATAAGCAAATTCGCATCTGACCAAGGCTTTTATACTTATATCAAGCGGTATCACGCCTACATGAACAGCTAGACCTCTGTGAATGCGTTCAATCTTTTTCCAGCGATAGGATAAAGAACAAAATCACCGCTTAAACGATGCCCTCTCCAGTTGACATAAGGTCATCGAATGACAAGATAAACATCCCCAATAAGAAGAAGAAAAGCCCGCAGATTCCAGTATCAGCTGATGACTTCCAGCTGGAGGGATCTAAGGCCGGTGGTGGTGGTTCCAAGTCAAGACTCAAGAGAATTGCTTGTGTGGAGTGTCGACAGCAGAAGCTGAAATGTAATGCCCAAGAAAACGCCCCTAATCCATGCACACGCTGCTCCACGCGGGGTTTAGTGTGTACCTTGAAGCCTGATTATAAACGAACCTACAAAAGGGCTCGAAATGCCCAGCTTGAACTGGCATATCATGAGTTAAAGAGCGCCATCAACGAATTATGGCAACCTTTGAATGCGGCGAGCAGTCATCCAACAGCGCCAGGAGGCTTGTCTTCGGAGGCTTCAGGCGGCGGCGGCGGCGGCGGAGCAACGATCCTCACAAGCGAATTACTTGCCAAATTGAATAAGGTGGTGAGTACTGCAAATGTTTTAAGCTCCAGTAACACCTCTAGCGGGCTAGATATGCCAGGAAGTCCGTCTCAACAAACACATGCAGCAGGTTCCGGTGGCATTCATTACACAAACCAGTCGGAATCACCAACTCCTCTTCTTCAAACACCAATTATTGCAAATATAACAGTCAAAAGAGAAGAGCCTTCAACTCAAACATTACCAACACCAAAGAAAACCGACGAATCGCAGAGGCAGATCGCTTTTGTACCGTTATCAGATAATAATCTTGAGTTCACAGATGATTTGCTTGAATGTTCGGCTAAATGTCTTGATACAATAAATTTGACTCCGGAACAGATCAGGGATTTATATGTAGAGTTTGCGCGAAATTACCATCCGATTTTGCCCATTGTGGACATAATGAAAGGCCCTGAGAAGTTGTATCGTCTCTGTCCGGTATTATTCTGGGTTATTATGCTCACAGCATTAAGAAGACTTCCTCGAAGAGATTTATTGCGTAGTTTATCACCATTAGTGAGGAAAATCTTAGAGGAATTGACAATCTCCCCCATCACACGATATCTGCCCTCTGAATTCGATGAGCCGGTTTATAATGCTTCCTCGGTATATTCTGTGCAGGCATTCTTGATATTTACAGCTTGGCCTCCTTTGACATCCTCTTTAAGTGCCGATTCCTCCTGGAATACTATCGGAATTGCGGTGTATCAGGCAATCCGAATCGGTCTTCATAGTAACGGACATGCCACCGACTTCAGCAATGCGACTAAGTCCACGGATTCACGTAAATTGGCGCTTTTAAACGAGCAATCACGTACTTGGATGACCTGTAATATTGTTCTGCAAACGCTTTCCACCACCTTTGGCTACCCTGCTTTCGCAACCTTCACGCCAGTGACTCACCATGGGCTTGGAAACAGTTCTGCTGCTGGCTCTGTTGCTGCTGATGAGGCAGACGTTGTTAATAATAATATTCCGGTGCCAATACGTCAGTTCCGTGATATAGCCGAGTTTGAGAACCAGATTGTGAACACTATCAACTCGGTTATGAGAGATTCACGTGAAGATGAGGAGGTTAGTGAAGCCATTCTAAAGATTCTTGATGACCAGTACACCATTCTTGAACAGAAACTAACTGGAGTTGAAGGAGCAGCTCCTCTTGATTATATCAGAAGATTTGCCTTGTTATCGTCACGAGTTCATCTATTAACGTACTATTTTTTCAACGTTAAGAACCACGACGAAATAACTATGACTTTAGAGACCAAAAAAGGACTCGTATCGCTCTATGAGGCATGTATGACATTGATTGGCCATTGTCAGGTAACGCAGACCAACGACAAGAAGTTCATGAAGTATTTGCCGGGGGTTTACGTGATTAGTATCTGGCAAGCAGCATTAATCATTGCAAAAATATCGTTTTCTCCATTGCGTAACATTATTGACTTCAACAAAGGCCAGACGATGTACGATATTGCGACAGTTTTGACACGACGGAACTCTGTTATCCGATTTGATATCTCGTTCAGATTCCTGCGAATCATGGTGAGCTTGTGGAAGTTGTTCGATACTTTATATATTAAGAAGTCATTAAAGTTCAATGTAAGCATCAAATCGCGGATGGCCGCAAGTATATTCTTTGATTGTTTGTTGATTCTCAGAGAACAATGTGGAATGATTAAGTTCATGAATGACGATGAGAACGATGCTTCTACTGCTAAGAATCACCCTCAAAAAAGGGTGGAGGAGGATGAGGATGAGGTTAACTCGGATGTTGAGGGGCTCGATAGTCATTATGCCTATAATAATAACGGTAGTAATAATAACAGCCATACAGATGGAAACTCCGCTGAGTTACTGAATAATATTGCTGCTAATTCATCTATCCGTTCGAATCATGAGGTCATTGAAGACGATGAATATCCTGATTCGGACGGCTCGTCTTCCTTGGACGAACGGATCAAAGATCTAGGCTCCACCCCATCAGATACTCATAACACTACGTCTGGGTCTCGAGGCTCTGGGGCCAGAGATAACCAGAGTACAGGGTCTCGAAAATCAAGAAGCGGACTAGAAAACGTTAATGCTCGACCTGAAACCTCTGCTAGAAAGATCATTAAGACAATTCCGCTTGATCCACAGCCTATACATCCGCCTTCTACTGCTTCTCCGTCGATCAAATCGGTTTCTGTGAGCTCCTCGCCGGCTATTGATTCGTTATCGTCTCTAAATATCAATTATACTGGCGAGCAAGCAAGTAACCCGATTCCTGTGACCAGTAACGTCAGACCGGGAATAGAAAAGCTTTTACATAAAAGAAATCCAAGTAATGAGGCGAAAGAGTTGGGGGTTATTAGTAGTAAAAGGCCTAAAAAATTAGCTAAAGCTCAACAACAACTTATGAACAAAACAAACAAGGCAAACAAACCATTTGCCCCTCCGCATTCTCCTCCTGTTGTTACTTCTGCTACTGGTCCTTTTGCAGCCGGCCCTGTTTCGCTTGCTTCTAACAATAACTCGCCAGTTGGTCTTGGAACTTACCGTAATCATGCGATTAACCATCCACCATTTGCCGTTGCTGCTGCCACTGGTCAGTACAAAATTGCGCTGCCACATATCATTGACAGCAACGGTAATAATGGTAATAATGGTATTAATGGCAATAATGGCAATAATAATGCAGGAATACAGGGCGTCGAGTCACAATTTCATGGGTTTTACAATAACAATAATGATAACAACAATGTAGTTGATGGTGGACATCTTAACCAGGAGGTGTCTTCTCCATTGGTTATGCCTGCCACGGCAAACTTTTGGGACAATTTGGCCGGAAATGGCAGTATTAATAACGCAAACACAAACCATAACGAGATGGAAATGTGGAACTCTGATGTCAATCTTTTGTTTAAGGATGTATCAGCTGTGATGAACGACTTTGGGTTTCATGATTCTTCCTTTAATGAATCGATCCTATCACCTCCTCCGTCTTTATTTCAAAACCAAAACCAAAACCAAAACCAAAATCAGAATCCAAATCAAAAGAGAAACAGCAATGGTAGTAATTTTAGATAGCTTTTTAACAATATAAGGAACGATTTCTTGATATTTATGGCCGATGACCTTACTATGTAGCTTATGTATAGCCATGTTGCTGGTAACAATTCCTCGGGCGTTTTTCTGGGGAAGAGTATCATCACGTGACCCTCATTGACACAAAAAGTGAAGTTCGAAGCCAGAAAGCAAAAGAAAACAAAAAATAGCGGCTTAAAGCTGGTTTAAGCTGCCGACGATGAGTGTCTTTAGATTGCAATAGAATACAAGGACTTACACAGACATTAACAGTGCTGCGATATATCTATTTGTATCATGATGAGAAGCGATGCAACCGATGTTTTACTCAGTCTCAGACGTGTGAGGCTCGAAAAAATTGTAACAAAGCAACATAATCACCAGCCGAGGGGAGAGGAAGAGAATGTCATCATTGGAAGCTTGCAACTTCTTGAGACCAAGGGAAAGGTGTCATTAGTTGCTGTCACAAATAATAACGAATCTCGAGTGATAATAGCAACACAAGAAGGCACTTCTCAGCAGGGGTCGCAAATCATTAAGATAGATCCTCAAGAGTATTTAATAATTGTTGACAAGCAGCAGCAGCTGTCGTGGAAGTTATTGATACTGGAGGATATCCCTCTTAAGACCGTCAAATCGTTTGATATGCATTTATCCAATAATTTTCTTTTCTTTAATTCATCCTCCCATAACAATGTGGGGTCGGAAGGAGGAGAGGCAATAATAATTAGCAAACGCAAAAGGATTATCAACAAGATATTCAAATTAAAGACCCAAACTCAGACAAACACGAATATGACGACAAATAGTGGGGGTGTCGGAACCACACGGAGAAAGAAACTGGATCAGGAATTAATGCTGGATGATTTAGAAAGCTTTCAATCGAACAACAACGAGACTGTTCAGACCAGTATAGAGTCTGGATATGATAAGGTGAAGCAGTGTCTGAACAATGTACGAAGAGCTCTGAAGATGATTGATAATGTTCAGGAAGTGACGCCTGAGGAGGAGGAGGAAATTCCTCTGGAGAGTGATATTAAAGAGGAGAAAAGTAACTACAAAAACGAAGAGAAAAACGCCAATAATGAAAACAATAATGAAGATAAGGACAGCGACGACGACGACGAGTCGTCCATTATCATGGAGATCTTACAGAACGAAGAAACAGTACGAATGAATAAAACCCACTTAAAAGAATTGAAGAACCCCGCAGTACTTAACGACATTACTCAGCGATTAAACAACGAAGTCAACGACGAGATATTTGAATCAAAATACAGTCTCATGAACATGAACAACGACGACCGCAATTCTAACCAGCTATCAGCAGCAAAAGCATGTCCTATTCCTGAACCTGAAGACGATACGGTGGGGATAAGGAGATCTTTATATTTAAGTGCAAGTTGGATGGACACAGGGGATGATTACAATTGGGAAGACACGAATCGTAAGAGTTACATATCAACAGGTCCCATTGGCGGTGTGGGTGGAGCTGCTAGTATTAGATTAAACAGTAAAAAGAGCATGGAGTCATTTAGATCCGCATCTACTACAAACACTACACGTCAAGGGATAGCACGCTCAATGATAAGTTACCAGCCGTATGCAAACAGCATAATCAGTACATCTACGCGAGGAAGAGCAAATAATGAGACTATTGGCTCGCTTTCACGAAGTCTTACGATGAGAAAATTGAGCGGTAAAGTGAATATCGGCTCTGAAATGACTCCTCAAAAACAGCAGCTTCGTAATGTGCGAAACTCCAACATGAACTCGCAGGATATATTCAAATTAATCAGTGCAGGTGGAGAACCGACCGAAGACACGAACGGTTCTACGAATAGGGCAAGTGGCAACGAAAGAACAATGATTGCCCGGATGTTTGGATGGTAGGGCCCTATATACACATATTACGTAGACACATTTTTGTAATATAAATTAGTGGCTATTTTTCTGTATAGTAATCAAAAGATTGGTTTTTAGAGTCTTCTTAAATTATGACGGTGGAGGTCTACGCTGAAAAGTGTATACATTTGAATATCGTAGTTTAAGCCGAACGCAAGATAGATTAAAAATGAAGCTAAAAAAAGTGCTTTGCAAACTAACATAAATGTCAATTTTCTGGCTAATTGTGCTAATCATATAGCTAGCATATACTAGTATATATCTTTATAAAGACGAAGATCCACTAAAGAGGGATCTTCAAGCCTATAGGACACCTTTTTGCAAGAGGTTTGGGGCTAATCGTATGCTAATAGGTACTTATTTGTAGAGCGTAAACCGTACAGCAACATATGCATAGTAATCTGCAGAGAAATGCGCAGAGCAAAATATGCATAGAGTGGAACGGGATTTTATCTGGTATCCTACAGAGAAATTATCAAAGGTACATTTATCAATTATGTAGATAGTAATAAAACACTAAGGAATCACAGCCAAGAAATCAAAAGCGCTGACAATAGCAAAGGGCCCCTTAAAGCAAGAAAGCAGCCAAACCAGCAACGGCAACACCTGGAATGTAAACCATGTTGGAACCAGCAGCACCGGAAGAAGAGCTGGCACTGCTAGAAGCAGAAGAAGAAGATTCAGAGGAAGAAGATTCGGAAGAAGTCGAAGAGGTGGATGAAGCGGATGAAGAGGATCCAGAAGAGGTGACGGTGGTGGTGGAGCCAGAAGAAGAGGCGGTGGAAGTAGAAGCAGCAGTGCTAGAAGCAGCAGTAGCAGTAGCAGAAGCAGCAGCAGCCAATTCACTGGAAAGTCTAGTGTAGAAAGGCAATTTGGTGACGAAAGAGTTGAACTCAGATGATGGCCATTCAGAGGTCAAGGCATCAAAGTTACTCATGGTAGAAGCTTCTTCAACAAGAGCGTACAAAGAAGCTGGGTAATCAGCTGGATTAGCCTCAATGTAAGAGATGTACTCAGCAGAGTTGACCTGCAAATCAGAGAAAAGAGCACTGATTTGAGCAACATTGATGGCAGTGGCCGAGGCGGCAATGGACAAAAGGAGAGCAGCGTATTGCATTGTGAATGGATAATATATATAGCGATTGATGATGATAAAAGCTGGGGAACAAAGACAAAAAAATCTATGCAGAGACACTGACAAAAGGAAACGGGATTCGCAACAATATTTATATTAAAAAACTCACCCAAGTTCCCTCTGTCTCACTTAGCAAAGAGTGCAGCTCTAAATTTCGAACCAGCGACCCAACTTAGTACACAACTAATTAGCTGACCTGACTCCAGCTAGGGTTTATGCCCTGTAGATGGAAAAAATCACCGATTTTCTTCATGTCCGCACAATGAAACTTCAGTTGTTTCCGTCTTTCTGTTCTGACTTAAGCTCAATGTGTTAAAACCCAAAACAGCAAAAAGAAGCAGTGAGGTTTTTTGAGTCTCTCATTCAAGGCCGAAAATGAACAAAACGACCCACGCTAAAAAGAAAAATATATCCTGTTTCAGCTTTTTGAGTTCCGCCATTTTTAGAGATTAGAGATTTTGTATTGTACTTCAGAGTTCGTACAGAGCAATAAGAGCATGAGAAGTTGTTGGTTTGTTGGTTTTTGGGCATCAAAAGGAATTAATAGTCGTTTTTCAATGGCAATTGTGTATACACGCATACTTTATCGGGAGCCTTGTCAAGGTACTTGTAAGTAATTAAATGGTTGGGTAATATTTAACTGGCCATGGTAGTTAAGACGTCTAGCGTTTTAACTGGTTAATTAAAGACACTTACTTAAAGTGGAGTGGTAAGCACTGAAAAATTTTTGGTGAGGTCCTACAAGGGAAAAAATCAGGGGTCATGTTGCCTGGGGGGTTCGAAAATGCGAAAAAATGTTGCGCCAGAGCCAGAAGAACGGAACAGGCCAAGTGGGACACACTTGGCCCAGAAACCCAGACGCTAACTAAGTTAGGTTGCTGTTATTGTTATATTGCTATATTGTTATCGAGGGGGTTCGGCTCTTCTTGGGGAGTTGAGACGTTCAAGAAACGCCCACCCATGTATAATCACGTGCTTGGTGCACTTTTTGTGGAGAATTGCAAATACTTATCGGTGTCCAGTGGGCAAAAGCAAGTGAGTTGAGTGTAGAACATATAGGCGAGTCTAGTAGGAAAATCCAAAAGCAATAGGAGAGTTGAAAAATCATGTGACTGTTTGACATCTATCCGCCAAAACACCCTATAATAATTACAAAAGCTAGAAATTGGTTATTCCCTAATCGGTCACGTCATCTCAAGGTTTAATATGATAGGTGTATTAATATTAACATTAATGACTGCCCTCATATTACAATAGCAGGCTTTCACTTTCTTTCTCTTCATAATTTTTTTCCTCTTGTTTCAATTGTGCATAATAATCTGAGATCGCCGAAAAACACAAAGGGATTTGCCCGCGTTTGCATTTCATGGTCCATAGGTATGGGTCTTTGTTGCTGCTCTTAACAATCGATATTGTCCTCCTTTACTCTGTTAGCCAACTTAGCGAACCTCAAGGCATCTGCAACATTGCGGCAGCGATTGAGTTATTTCGGTCTGTTTGATCTCTCTTTCTCTCAACCTATTCTGTTCCTGCCGATCTATTGTGTCTTCTGCTAATCTATTGCATCTATGGATGTATCTCCCCAATCACGACTGCTTGTATGGTTTAGGAATGCAAAGGGATACAGATCAATATATATTCCCACATATGTACAAACACACATATGAATACCTATTACCATACCTATTTAATCAATCCTGTAATATTCAATTTCCATCCTGTATGGTTTGGGAATGGCAAAGGGACAGCTCGCCGCGCCTCCACAGGTTTAACCCGCAGATCTGGAATGTAAAGGGATACAATCCGTGGATCTGGTTCATCATCGCCCTTGACAGATTATTTTTCGCGTCCTGTATTTACCAACCTTCAAGTCTTATTGCACAGCTCCACAATAAGCCGGTCAATGCAAACGTCATGAAACAATCACCCAAGCAAGCACGACCATTTGGTTATGTTAACACCCTTATGAGACAGACATTCGTATCCTCTTTAGAACAATCGTATCTTCAACTGCACGAATTAGCAAAAACTAATCTACTAACAAATCTCGTTTTCCCGCTTTGGAACGAGATTTTTCTTCATCTTAAAATAGGTCGTGATTTTTCCCAAAACGGCACGCCTCGATCTCCATAATAAGAAGCGCATCATCGAATACCAAACATTCATTCAAATAGCCTTTTGCTTTGCGAGTGAAATCACTTTTCAGTATACATCAGCAGCAAGGAAGCAGCAGCCCTCTCCTTAACAGCCCATAACATTATGACACATCACTTCTAAGCTGATAATAACCTTCTCACGACAAAGGTTCAACCAATTATCCAATCTTCCGTCGCCAGCCTTGTCTCAAATGCAGTCAATTAAAGACATCAACCACCTCAATGTCACCATCGGGCAATAAACAAAAAAATAAACGCAGCTAGATAGTTGATGTATCACAATAGCAATTAGTTGTTAGTAGTGTAAAAACACGAATTGGATAGTAAAACTCAAAAACAATTTCAGCGAGAACAAAACTTTGCAGTGATTATATGCAGTAACGGTTTTTTGGGTTATGTTTTTGCAACTTTAATATTTACCACATCGAATATCCACTCATACTGTTGCTTTCTTTCGCACCGTGTTTTGGAGCTGGTACTAGACTGCAAACTGCCATTATTGTTGCGGAGCGTATACATTACAGTCTTGCGAATAAAAAATTTCGTCATATCTTAGTTATTATATATATATAACTTTGCACTTCTCTCGCATTATTTACTTTACTTCTTGTTTATCGAATTGCTGTTGCTTTCTTCTACAACATATCCAGCAATACAATAATGATGCACATGCTCCAACCTCCAATTGAGATAAAGCCTCGTCAGAGAAAGGAGGCCTCCAATTCCTCTGGTTCTTTGAAACCATCCCACAATATCAATGCTACCAAATTGAGGTCCAGGCTTCAATTGGCTTACTTCAAGCTTAGGACCGGCCAGGTTCCTAAGTCTCGCGACCAAGACGTCGAGAAACCATCAAATAATAGATCCCTTTCATTAGGAGACACCTGCTCGCGTCCTCGTCGATCCATAAGTGGAGTCAATGTTGTCAGAGTAGGTAAACCTTTCAAAAGACTCAGCTCTCCATTATTGAAACTTTCTCCAAAAGAACTTTCAATTGCAAGCAACAACTTCCTTACCAACCACAATAACAATCAACACGCTGATTTTGATGCTGACGATGATAATGACGACACGGATTCTGACACTGATGAGGAGACTTCTTTCACTGCTCATTCAAACATCAACCAAATCGTGTCAGTTGTCAACACATCTCCAACTGGCAGCTCACAGTATTATGAAGCAATTCATGGAATACCATCGACTCTGAACCATCGCAATTCCTCTAAACTCTTCGCTGATTATGACACTGATTACTTCCTCAATTTTGTGGGATCCAACTCAACCCCCAGCCAACAATTCCATAATGACCTCTCGGACAGCATCTGAGAATCCATTAATCATCACGCAAAATTGCATTCCTTTCGCCTCATCTGTTTTTCATTTCGTTTCTGTTCATTTCTCTAATATGTATAATACCTATAGACCATTGGCTCTCTGTTATTCTATTGCCTCAAAAGTTCCATTTCATTCCGTTTCAATTCTATCTTTAATATACTTCTTGTTTCTTCTGTTCGCCTAATGAATTTATTTAATTTTTAATATTTACATTAATATATTCTCTCTATTTCTTTCTATTACCGTTATTATTATTATTATGGCGATTACGAGCTTCTGCATTCTGATTCTCCTGTTCAACTTTCCTGAAGATGTTCTGGAATCTAAAATCGCTCTGGATTGTATCAGTAGTCATGTTGTTCAATTCTAGCTCTTTCATTCGTTTATATAATAATCTTTCCTCGATCTTCAACTGTCGTTTTAAATGCTCTTCGTAGTTAAAATGGGGCACACTTTCATTTGTTCTAGGCTTTCCATCAAACACATCATACAGTCTTTTTGGTTTTTGGTACCCAGCTCCATATCTCACTCTATGACGTGAGTAATTCATTCCACTAGGCGTAGAACTATGTCCACTCCGCGAATAATATTTAGCCTCTCCATAATACTGGTTTCTCCTCTTAATCACCTGTTGTTGTTGTTGCAGCAAAGCCAGTTGCCTCTGTATGGTCGAATCATATAGTATTCTTTTCTTAGGGTCACTGAGTTCTTCATAGCAATTAACGAGCTTAATGTAGTTATCAGTGTTATCCTGCTTCTCTTCCTCGGTCAATTCCAATTTCGAGCTGTTATTTATGATATCAGGATGGTAAATTTTGGATAGCTGTTTGAATCTCTTTTTAATCTCCCGATTAGTCGAACTAAAAGGTATACCCAATATATCGTAATGAGTCTTGTTTTTATTGAAGTCTAGCTTCATTAACTGATCATGATCTCTTATGTGGGGTGCCATGCTTGTATGGAACTCCGATCTGAAAAACATATTCCGATTCAACGGACCCACACTTATACGGCAATTTGCTAACATCATTATCAGCAAGGTCATCTCTCAGTCACGTCATCGGTGATTGTTCTCTTTACTATATCTATCTATACACTGTCTATACTAGAAGCTACAATGGACAGGGTGAAGCTTATCTTTAGTATGTGATCCCACCTATCATTTGATTTCATTTTTCCCATAGAAAAATCTTCAAGGTTGCTTGCTCCTGGGAAATGTTCCATCCCTCTGGGTCATTTAATGGCAGGGCCTGTGTTCACTTTGGCGGATGATCACCCTCGTGAAATGTCTCTCTATTACATTGAGCTCCTGATTTTCCTTCTTCTATGTCCCTTCAACTGAAGCTAATTCATTAGTAGTATGTACAGCCCAAAAATTGCTAAGTTCTTACTTCTATGGACTGGAGACAAAAAGAGAGAAACAGGCAGGAAACTGTAGGGGCCGGTATGAATATCAAACATCTACGCTTGTGAGAAAAAACTGCAGGGGTTTGAATCAAACATCTGCGCTCCCAAGGCTGGTATTAATTCTTCCGCATTCCATCTGAATCACACTTCCCCTTTGAGAAAGAAAGAGGCCTAATAAATGAAATGAAAAGTGAAACCAACCAATCTTGTTTCTCGATTTAGGTTGTGCATATTTTCCAATTAATGGTTTCCGCAGATCATCAATCAACTTGGTCTGTAAAAAATGAAAATATGGATGACTACTTTTTTTGGTTGATGTACATGCGCGCTCCTTTGGAAAAACTCAAACTTTCCTTTGACGAGCCCCACTTTCCGCAGTTATGTTTTCAACAACTAAAACAATCACCTGTATCGGCATCGTGAACATACCTCATTATGCTGCTACTTTCCGCTTTCTTAAAATATGTCTGTCCTTATGATAGATACACCGTAGCCATTTTAAACCCTACCTGTATATTGACTAATCTATTTAAATCGGGGTTATGGAGCTCTGTGCCGACATTTAGCCATTAAACATAAACTTTAAATCGGACGCACCTATACCCAATACCTCAAAATATGAGATGATTTATATACATTAAAGCCTGTAAAAAGTATACATAATGGCCTATTGAATACATTTGTCCCGTTTAGCCATTATTGAGCTGACTTTCAGAAAGCTTCTTGTTATATTGTGTAGCGAAGAAAACGGTGTTGAAAAGTCTCTTATCCACAGCAATGTAACACCTACAAGTGCCTAAACAATTTTAGGTATTGCAGGTACTTAAGCAATTGCAGATACAAGTATTTTCTGGCTCTAACATTTCTATAATTAAATTTATTCTATCTATACTGTTATATAATCGCAGACTAGCAAAGCAGGTCAGTGGTCAACGAAGATGTTGAAGATGTCTTTACAGGTGCAATGAGGACTTTGTTGGAATCATAATTGACATGATGATACACTCTGTTCAAGAAGTTAGCACCAATTATTGGATCAACATATGCATCCAATATACCCAAAGAAGAAAATGATGAGATGCATGTGGAACTGTCGTCGGAATCAGTAGTGAACATGTCGGACAAGTCGAATGTAAAATCTTGGCTGTTAAAACTGAAGACTACCTTTTGACTCTTGAGTTTGCTGCATTGGGCATATATGTATTTGTGCTTCACTTTAGCCGAAGAGTCCAACTTCTTTATAACTTTAAGCATCGCTTTGAATTGGGATTTTGTTAACAAAGTGTCCAGAGTACCAGTATCAAGTATTACTTTCTCATTACTGAAAATGGTTTGCCCTCCTACTTTCAATTTGTCCTGCTTGACAAGAATAATGATATTCTTAGGATTTATCTTCAGCGACTTATAAGATATCGCCAAGCATGCCTTTTTCGAGGAGTCAAATTTATGGATATCGTTTCCTCCCATTATTAATGTAGATGTTGTGGAAGTTCCGTCAGAGGTTGGAGGGTAAAGGGAGAACGATCTTGGAGTGCTTTGATCTTTTGCGAATTGAGTTAAAAAATCATTGATCTTATGTTTCTTCATGTACTTGATTAGGGATTTACCATAATAAGCTCTAGATATCACAGTGCTTGTCGACAATGCTAGTGGTCTACCAAGTCCTAAAAGACCATTTTCATCCATGCTTTTGAACTTGGTCATAACTCCGATAAGGGTGTCAGATATCTTCGTACCTCCGAAAGTCACATTGCTTTTTGCAAAGTATCCGGATGCACTTGTGAAGTCCATGTATATCACTTTAGCTTTGAAGGCCTTCTTGGCAGCTGATAAAAGTTTTGTGTACGAATTTGATTTCTCTGAAACAAGATTGGTGGTGACCCAACTCACCAGAGATCCTGTGTCAACAATCATTCTATGGGCATATTTCCCACTCCCAAGATATAATTCGGCTGCAAATTCTTCTCTGAAGATAACCTCAGTTTGTGCGGCACTTCTTTTATTAATGGTGCTGGTAGAACCCGATGATGTTGTTACTGTTGCTGTTACCGTCTCGCTGAAGCTAGATTTGGTCACAGTTATAGCAACAGGACCCTTACTATGTGCAGTAGTGTGAGTGCTGGATGATGATGATGACGATGATGATGACGAAGAGGTTGTTGAAGACGACGACTTGGTAGAGGTAGTTTTGGTTTTGGTTTTGGTTTTGGTTTTTGAAGATTTACCAAAGAGTCTTTTGTTAAATTGGAGATCTTCGTTAGAATTAGCGGGATCGTCGAGAATAGGAAAGCATTCAATGAATGCCAGCAAAAATAGCAACGCAGCAACGATTTGGGTGATTGGTTGCATTTTTTGAAATATTCACCCTTGTTATTGATTTAGAGCCAAATAGCTATTCTAAAAAGCATAAATAATAATAACTCCATATTCTGGGAATGGCAGTCTTTATAGGCATTTTAGTCTATCTATGTACTCATGTTCACATTGTTATTTCTGCCTGTCGCTGACAGCTTTTTCTTTAAAAAATATGTCGGGGTCTACTGAAACATGTTTGAATATGGTACTAATTGAGGGTTCAATTGTCTGCATTTTGTTCCTTCTACTTTTTATTATACAAATTACATTAAGGATATGTAGAATATCTTGTAACCTATAACGGAATAATAACAAGACCTGCTACCAAGAATGTTGTACATTCACATCTTTTGTATTCCGTTTTACCTGGTATGCTTAAGAGAACAACACCCATAAATTACTGGTAGACTTCATCTTTGAACTCCTCCCCAAGTAACTTACTATAAGAACTGTTATGGTTTTGTGGTATAATCCACATGATTAGCAGAGTTTTCTCTACTTTGCTATAGTATTCTCTCCATTTGCTACGTCAACTATGTGATCTCAGCTGTGATGAGAGGGCTGAGTTGGAACACTATTGAGACCAGTAGCAATGTTAGGCTCTAATGTTATAATATCCGTGTCTTCTCTTGGTTTCATATAACCTCGCTTAGAGTCCCTGGTTCTCTCTGATTCTTTTAAAACTCGCAAAGTAATTTTACCATTTTCGCTTATGCTTCGAAGGTGCTGCAAAAATGCGACTTTTTTGTGGATTTTTCGCCAGTAATACCTAAGCATTTTCCGAGAATACTAGTTTATGGTAGTAGAAACACATTCTCAAAACATCATCACTATCCAGGGAATGACTGTCGAAAGACACTATTCCACTCCTGGACAGTATCATTTTGGACATCTGTTTTCTAGAAACATTTTTATGTACTAGCTGGTTCATCAATAATTCTATGTTCTATCCATTGTAGAATATCAGCACATTCAGGTCCATAGCAGCGTCATACGCCCCAGAACCCAGGTATCTTAAGGAAACCATTGGAAATTACTAGTTTTCGTTAAAACGGAGCTGTTAAATGTATGTAATGTAGTGTATTCTATGTCTATAAAGATAATAATAATTGTAGTAGGTAAAAGGAAAATTGACCAAGAAATTAACAGAGTGGATTGATTATCGATAATCATTTCATTGATGTCATTATTTGAGCTACCAGGGCCTTTTCTAATCTGTAATTGGTATAGTTACATGATCACTTTGCTTTACTTGTAACAAAAACACTTGATAGAGAGAATTTGAACTCCTGACCACTAAGATCATGAGCAATATTCTGAGTCTGTGTATACGACCTCTTCTTTGACGACTTCAGTGTTGTCCATCTTATTATGACAGCTTTTTGTACTTTCTTGAATGAGAAAACTTAGAGCAAAATCACACAATTTGGTAGCTGCTGGGGTATATGGGTGAATAATTCAGATTATAGTTGCTTTCTTCGGACCACGTTTTACCTTACGCTTTGGTAATGGTCGAGAATGATAAGGAATAGGATCTTCTTTCTCTCGCTTCTTCTTCATCTCTAAGCGAGAGAGCTCTTCGGGGGACGCGTTAGCAATAGGAACGCATTCGATTAATGTCACCGCAAACAATATCAGATGTAAAATTACTGTTATAACTTTCATTTTCTTTTTGACTATGGACCGTTCAATGTAAATATGGCACCTCCTTAGTGTAGTGCTTGAAGACGATTGCTGTCATCATGAGATATTCAAAGATATTTATATTTGTTCTGCGAGATATCATTGTTATATGTGTTTCCGTTGAAATCAATATGTCCTCTAAGCATAAGTACGGTTGAAATAGACCCTTCTTTTGTCTCCATACATTGTATTAGATCTAAAACACACCCTTTTGATGGTAAAAATAGGCTTAACCCATGCAATTTTTTGCCGATCTTGCTTTTCTCAAATCTGATACATGGTAAATAAAACACAATTCCATACAAAAAATTTCAAAGCAATTATCAGATTATACGCTTAATTAGCATTGCATTGTTGATGATACTGATTTGCGTTTGATTGTCGTGGTGACTAAATGCATGATTATTGATTCCAGCGTAATTTTTCAGTCTTTCTGATGTAATTTTCCTAATACTGAGAGAGAAAGAGTATGACTTGTTGCAACTATCCAAAGTGATACGAAGCTGATTAACACCTTGAAACTCACACATTTGGTCATGAATCCTATATGAGAATCAATCTCTTGTCAGTTGGCAGCTGTACTCTCTCAAGCACTAAGACATCCATTTGGATGGCTGAGCTGACGAGATCTATAACGTACATAACATTTGTCTTCTAATTATGAGGAGTAGTTCAAACCTACAATTGATAATAATCTTATGTGTTCCTGATTTCTTTATTTTCTTGTATTTAATTTATCTTTATGGGAATCTTGCTTCATTGTATCTATTTTTTTTCTCCGATGCTGTTAATCAGCAAACGACTATCATAAATAAAAAAAATAAAAAAAAAGAAAGGCTGTAGAGATCTATCAGAGCAAAGGAAATGATAATCTATAAGTCTCTCTATCTTCCTTTTTTGCATATCTGAATCAACATAAACGTTGGGCGTGCTGTGTTGCGCTTGATGGATATGGAGTTGAGGTGCATCAAATGTTGAAAAATTCCAGAGGTTAAGTGCCCTGAGATAGATACGCATCGAGTAGCCTATACGTCTGCCTTAACCTGCCTTGATGGTCAAAAGTACTATGATGCTTGTAACAACAGTATAAGAATTGGTAGGGTCTAAGAAAGTCAGCGGGATTTTACATGATGTATCTAGCTACCCAAAGGTCGATATTCCCCAATATGTCAGCAGTCATCACGTTGGATATAACTGTGACTTTATTGCTATATAAACTCTCAAACGGAGATCCGGAGTAAGAAAGAGTATAAAATCCAAATATCTATTCGACCCGACTATGACTCTCAGAGTAACTGTCGACAATCATGTTTTGATTCTTGAAGAGACAAGAATTAGCTACGAACGGCCACAAAAACCATGTCGAACTACAAACTTCCGTCGATAAATAATCTCGAAAATCTCAATGAGAACGAGCAAGTTGAGCTTATTGACCATCTATTCGAACACTGTGACACTTTGATATCGTTGATTCAACCCAAAATCTTCAACAAAGCGTCACAAAAGAAATACAGTTCGTACAGCGACTTGATTGAATATATAAGGTCAGAATTGCTATGGTTTTTATCTTCTGAGCAGGTCAAGACTTCCAAGGACCCAAAGCATCAAATTGACGACCGTATTGCAAAGGTGATTGCTGCTCATCCAAGATTAGGAGCCCCGAAAAAGACCAAATTGTCAGAACACTCAGCAAGCGAGCAGAAGTCTTTACTGAACAGCAGCGAGGAAGAAGCAAAGAAATTACAGAATCTCAATGATTTATACGAGTTCACATTCCCTGGCTTAAGATATGTGGTTTTTGTTAATGGAAGATCCAGAGAGACCATAATGCAGAACATGACAGAGAGAATCAGCAGAAACGATATTAACTCTGAGAGAAAAGAAGCGTTCAATGCCATGTGTGATATAGCCTTAGATAGAGCCAACAAGCTTGAGGCGAAGCTTTAATATATATAATATACAGATTAGTATACGAAGAATACATAAAAATGCATGCTGTATGCATCACGCAAATCAAGTAAGACGCAGTATATTGTTATAAAGACACTCTTCGAGCAGTAGAACATAATACGCGAATGCTTCCTTTCGGTAATGCTCTCAAATATCCTAAAAAGTTGCATGAAACAAATAATAAAAATGATAAAAAGCTAAATGAGTTAATTTGACATTGAAGATAGAGAAACATGAGAAGATAAATAATATTGATGATTTTTTTTGAGGTTTTTTAGGTTATTAAGTTTTCTGTCATTAGTTTACAAGAAGTAATCCGGGGTCTTTCTGGTGACTGTAGGCTCGCCAGGTCTGACACTAGGATCATATTGCAAAAACTGTCTGTTATGTTGTTCATCCACTTCCATAATAGCGGCCTGGTTACCACATCTATAACAATAGTTAGGAGCAGAGAAGATAGTCACCACCAATTCCTGATGAGACCATGAATAACCTTCCATCACCAACTGATGGGCTCTTGCCACCAAACTCAAATCATTAGCTCTATTGAATTGCTCGGAAATATCTTGTCCAAACGTGAAACCAGCACCTCTAGGACTGATTCCCCATCCACCTCTGTCGTCAGGATCGGACCACAATAAGTCACACATAGGTCCTTCATGTGGCACTTCCTGGATTCTATTTAATTCTTTAACTTGGTCAATTGACTCGATCATAGGAGACAACCCACCGTGTAAACAGAAGATTCTGTTATCTACAAGGGCAGTGATTGGGAAATAGTCAAACAAGTCGGTAAACAACTTCCAGACATTAGCACTGCCGTATTTTCTCAAACATTCATCGTAAAATCCGTACACCTGAGTAATCTGTCTGGACTCATGATTTCCTCTTAGTATCGTGATACGATTAGGATATCTGATCTTCATGGCCACTAAGTAACTGACGGTTTCAACCGAGTAATAACCTCTATCAACATAATCACCCATGAACAAGTAGTTTGTGTCAGGACATTTTCCTCCGATCTTAAATAACTCCATTAAATCATGGAACTGGCCATGTACATCTCCACATATTGTTACTGGAACTTGGACTGGTTGGACGTTAGCCTCGAATTGCAACACTTCCTGGGCCATTCTGCATAATTTAGCCACGTTATCCTCGTTTAAAGGCTGGCATTTGCTTAATTGGTCAATCCATTGATCTAATTGGTTGACACTGCCTTTAGATAACTCTGGCAATGGACCTTCTTTGGGCTCAAAAGGCTGGACAAACAGATAGTTGGCATTTGTGTTATCAGGACTTTCGTCGTCGTCTAAATTAGGGTCTAAATGAGATTCGTTGACCTCTTCCATAGGAATGTCGCCGTCCATATCCATATCTTTTTCTTCGTAATAGATGCAATTAAAAGAGTGATGAAATTTCTATACGATGAGCTGGGTTTGTTAGTAGGTGTACTTTAAGCGGGGTCGGCTCTGATTCCATTACTACCGTCCTTTCCATCGGTTTCATTCCCAGGCCGTCATTCAATATGAATACCACTTACCACAATGATCTTATTATCAATCAGCGTCACACTCACTTAAAACACAGTTCTGGAGTCTCCAAATAATACACTATGATTATCAACTCTTAAATATTCATAAACAAAGATAGAACCTGAGTAAACAACCCTTGGAAAACCTCCTTCAAAACCCACTTATCACGAATATCTCTCTTGTTATTTTATTTTGGCTTTTTTCTTTTCTTTTCGTTGTCAAAAACAAACCGATGAAAATAATTTATTCATTGGAAAAAATATCGCTAGAAAAAGAGAGGTGAAGAGCAAGCGGTAAGAGGTTATAGGGGTGTGGTGGTGGGGTACCCGGATACGACGCGCGTCAACGCACGGCAGCGCACAGTAGCCCGCAGGACATGTGATGCATAAATCGGCAAATTTTTATTTCATTATTAATACTCATCGAGGTAGATATGGCAAGAGGCAAGAGGCAATAAGTAGCTAGCAGGGATAAAGAAATAAGACACTCTCAAACAACAAGGATGACAGAGACAGAATATCATACTTTTTCCGAGTTGAAAATAACTAAAGCTCATCTTGAGAACTGTAGCTATGCTAATTGGTATCCCAAGTACAAAAAGATCACTCCAAAATCGCATATCATCAAGCCATTGCCGCCGTCGTTCATAAAGTACATTCTTAGCGATGGAATGGTCATGCCCAAGGATTACTATGTTGAAAACGAAGAGCAGACGTCGGATTACAGTGATTGGGAAGATGAGTCTGAAGAGGATCAGGCCAAAAGAGAACAGCGATTACAGAAATTAAGAGAAGAACGTGATCCAACCAACGAATTCCCGGAGTTACACAGTCAGATCCGAAGAATACTCAAGGAGAACGGTCCGGTTATCCCGAGATTGAACTGGTCAACTCCTAAAGATGCGGCCTGGATTCTTACAAACCACCTGATGAAATGCATAGACACTTCGGACATATACCTTCTTTTGAAGTCGTCAAGCTACATAGTGCATGATTTGACTAAAGCGCTAGACAATTGCAGTGATATTTCTGAATCTGAACGAGAAGAGGCGTATTCAGACTTGGAATACAGTTTAATCCTCAGAAATTGGTTCAACATCAATCCAGCCTGGGAGTTTCGCTGTTTCATCAAAAACAACAAGCTTGTGGCGATGTGTCAGCGAGACACAAATTACTACGACTATTTGGATGAAATGTCAGAGCATTTGAAGGAGAAAACCATCACTTTTTTTCAGGAACACCTCAGAGATACCTTCGCTGAAGATAACTATATATTGGACATCTATTTCTCGGACAAAGGCAACAAAGTGTGGCTTATTGATATAAATCCGTTTTCTCGGTCAACGGACGCATTAATGTTCAGTTGGAACGAAATATTAGAGCTTAGCAAGTCTGAAAAGGCTGAAGAAGAGGAAATAGAGGATGATTTCGAACTCCGATTAATTCCAAGATTCACTACTGCTGGATATTCCTACAAGGAGCATTCAGAGAACCAGGTTCCCCAGGATATTGTGGATGCCAGTATGGATGCCCAAGCTATGATTGAGTTGATGAAAAAATTCCAGGATGGTGACCATGACGATGAAAGTGACGAGGATTCTGAATGAAGCTGCTACGCAAGTCTTACACAAGTCCTACTCAAATAAAAGGGAATGCATAGATGTGAATCCATATAAAATAAACCTGTCCCAAACAAAACACACGACAGAACCATTATAAAGTGGAACGAAGAAGCACATTCACAAATGCCTAACGATTAGGCTGAAGCATGACAATAATAATAAAATATGATAAAAAATAAAAAGTATGATAAAGTGGTTAAAAAAGCGACCTGATACAACATCTTCGAAGAGAATCTAGAAGAGAATCCAGTAGAAATGATCTATTTGCTCAATTAAACTGAAGCTGAAATGATCTATTTCTATTTCGTGAAATAAGCTGAGGCTGCAGCTGTGGCAATCACTCTAGACCAGGGTTTAATCTCACCAGCATGTTCACCCTGGGTGAAAAAGACCACTGGCTGAAACTGTTCAGGTTGATTCATTGTGTCTGATCTAACAAACTCTTTAATCAACGAATTGAGTCCCTGAACTCTGGCATAGGAAAGCAGACAGAGTTTAACAGAGGCTTCCATGCCCCATTTATGACCAATAAAATCTCTAGCAAATGTAACCACATGTTCATAGGAAATAAAGTTGATAAATGCATACGCATGATTGCGACTGGTCTTGAAATCAAACAGTAGATACAAAAAGTCAAACAACTTATCGTGCGACTTTCTGAGAAGAGCTAACAAGGTTCCTCTGTCCACCTTATTAGGAAGATTTCTGATCATAAGGGAAGTTCTTTTATCGATTCCCCTTGCAACTCGAACCAAATCAATAGAATGAGGAAATAAAATGTCTAAAGACGAGACAGTCAACTTGCTAAACTCAAAAATAGGCACTAATCCTTGCTTGAATCTGAGAAACAGAGTGTAATCAAGCGGTGGGATGCTGGTTGATCTTCTAGTTCTTCTGTTTCCTTGCTGTTGTCTTCTCAAGGCTTTGGAGTCTTTCGATAGAATAAATGTTAGATATTGCACTTTATCAGACACCACAAGGTCAGGTCTGTCTGGAATTAGCAAGAACTTATTAAGGAGCTTATCAATAAACCGGTCATTATAACAAACACATTCATAAATCTCGAATCCAGGACAGTGTTCTGAGCTTTTCTTGCATATCCATAATTGGCCTGTGTTAAAGGTT
This sequence comes from Saccharomycopsis sp. yHQL182, assembly GCA_030490795.1. Classification (NCBI taxonomy): domain Eukaryota; kingdom Fungi; phylum Ascomycota; class Saccharomycetes; order Ascoideales; family Saccharomycopsidaceae; genus Saccharomycopsis; species Saccharomycopsis sp. yHQL182. The sequence continues at coordinate 98,400 of JAKVQV010000032.1, forward strand.
TCAGTCACAATCAACCGAAACAAATTGTACGCTTCACTAGACATGCAGGACACAGCCATGACGACTCTTCTTTCCTTTCTCAAGGACGCCAAAGATCTTATCGAAGGAAAGTTTTGAATCTCTTCAGCAGCAAATGACACAATCTTCGTACTGCTACTGCCAATATTCAAGTTAAGATAGCACTCAGCAGCGTCTCTGATGTCATGGAAACCCAAGATAAAGTCGCCTTTTTGATCTCTGCAAGGCATTTGGAATGCTAAGTCATATTTCGCAAATTGATAGGCGTCTGGATGCGCCTTCAGGCTGTGAACATGAAGGACTCTTGTTGCGTCATGGGGTAGATTATTACGGCTTTCATACGCATTGAAGTCAATCTCGGCGAGATGGTTGCTGTATCTGTCCTTGCTATCATTGGATTCCAATGGTGGATCAGGCATTTTAGGTGCCAAATCAGTGGATACAGCAGATACCATTTGCTGATTGAAGCTGGGCAAAAACTGCTGATTAATAGAAGTAGAGTCCGAACTTGAGCCTCTAGAAAGTGATGCGTACGAGCAATTAGCATCTGATGATGCTTGAAAAGCAGGCTTCAAAACGTCAAGATTTGCACTACGTGTCTTGTTGTTTTGGCTTAAGCTTAGAGAAGCATCACTGGAAGAGATACTGGAAGCCCAAATATCATGACTGGTTTGAGTCGCGACTGATTTAAAATCGTCGAAATTGTTGACACTAACTTTAGGAAAATGGGTAACCTTTTTGCTCCCTGAACTATTTATCGCCCATCCATGGACGTTATTTGTCGAACCATAAGCATTTACAGGGCTGGATGCCGGTGGTGACATAAGATAGTCTGGCATATTTGGACGAATGATGGTTCCCCCTTTAAAGATTTGGGGAGAAGAATAAATCTCAAGAAGAGTAGGATAAGCTTGAGAAGTCAGAGAGGTGCCTGGTTGTTCTTGCGAAGTTTCAGGGACAAAAGACGAAACTGATGACAGCTGAGGCTCTGACAACGAATGCCATTCTAAGATATTTGCGGAGCTGGTGGGCTTTTGGACTTCTTGCCCGCAAGCAGTATGCTCAGGGGCAGCAACTGAAGGAGCGGCTATCCCCCTGAATGATAATGGGGCTCCCTTGGTTGCCCCATTATCATTCAGGGGAACGCCATTATTAACGGAAGTAGCAACACTATCATCCAAGGGTTCACCGTTATCAACTAAGGGAGCACCCTTGTCTACGGAGGTAGCACCGTCACAAATGCCATCGGCCGCTTGGGGCTGGGAACACACGTCGTTTTGCATTTGAGGACCTGCAGCAAGAGCATCTGGGTGAGTATTAGCCTCATTAGCCAAATACATATCGGAATTATCTTTTGGTGTTAGTTCAACCTCTTTGATATCAACACGCAGTTTATCCTCTTTATTACACCCCGAATCTTTCTCATCCTTCCCTTTATTTCCATTCTTCTCCCCGCAGATGGTCCCTGAAATATCGTCAGCCATGCACTCTCTGTGTAGTTTACCAACGCAACTGCCTGAGCTATTAAGGGGGGTTTCAAAAATTTCCTCCACCGTTGACTCCATATTTAACACAGTAGTCACAGATAATGAACACCAATGCACACTGGTTTAACTAAAGATCTTCTTTTTTTCCTTGGAAGATGCCTCTTGATGTGGATAATATGAATATTTATATAAAGTTTGAACGTGCTCTGCGTCTTTCCAAACACTTATCTCAGGTTTTTGCTGTTTACTGAAAGAACAACAAAAAAGTCAACAAGGTAAACCGACGACGAATAAGGAGGATGGTAAGTGAAGAATTTTCGTGGCAAAATTTGACAGTTATGTCAATTTGGTGTCGAAATGCTCTTCCCATCTCAAAATTAAAAAGAAGGTAGGCGGAAGAAGATCAGTGGTGGTATGCATGGTAAGGGCAGATGGTGCAGGTAACCCCACCTAAATACCGATTTTGTTGCATGAGAATGCATTTTACATAGAAAAAGTATGGGAATCTGGAGTAATAACCGAAGGTTGAGAGGCAAATTTGGAAGCACAGGAAAAAACAGGGTTGAGAAATCCAACAGTCGTGATGCTTTAACTGGAAATAATGTAATAGGAACAAGTAAAGAGGAGATATAGACGGGAAGGAGAGATGGAGATTGGGAAAAGGTATACCCTACAAACTTATATATAAGTTTTGTACATAATCCAGATAACTGGGTTTCGTATTGGCTCAAATTTGTATGCAATATTACAGGTAAAAAATCCACAGACAATGAATCTGCAGACCATAAATCTACAGACCATAAATCTACAGACAATAGAATAATCAAAAAATAGCCATATACCACAGAAATGGTACTATTACTCCTTAAAGTATTCATAGTATTACTAACTATGATGTAGTACTTATAGTTATAACTATACATAGTATACTTGTAGCCATCAAACTTTGATCCTTTTCTTCATTACCTCCAACAAAAGCTCGATTTTCTGCTGATTCTCGTCGTTAGACTGTATTGTAGACAACACCCCAAAGCATTGGAGAAGACACAACTTTTGGGGATATAGCTCCTGCTGGATGATCTCGTCTCTCATGTCAGGACTTTCCATGAAGAACATATCGATCAGCTTGAGTTTGTCCGTCAAAGGAATAACAATAGAGTCTCTAAAGAACAAAAGAATCCACCTTTTGACGTTCATTTCATTCTCGGTCAAATAGAGTTTGGACCAGAACTTTTTGGCCTGCACATTATCGACTAGAATATTTCCACAAGCTTCGAATTCAAGTTGTAAAGGGAGAAATACCGCCTCGAGATAATTGAGGAGATCATGTAGAAAGAAATCCCATAATGCTGCCAATTTGCTTTCCAATTTAAGGCCTTTATTATCATCATCATGATCATCAAATACTCTACCTGATCTGTCACTGTAACTTGTATTCGCAGCACCCATTTCAGACCCCTCACTGTCGTTCTGTAGTCCATTGCCAGCAATAGAGTTGTCACTTTCATAAAAAGTCTCATTGAGTCTAGATTTGCCTTCACTATCGATAGATTTACTGTTTTGATTGATACCGGTGCTCAGTAAACTGATACCACTGTCATTAGCACCACTTCTGAGCTCTGACATAAGCTCTTTAACGCTATATTTGTTGAATTTCGACTCCTTGTTTACGATACTGTCAATATTCGACTGGTTTTCGGTCAACATAAGACCCACCTTCATGAAATCTTGAAACTCTTTGAGAATAGCTTTGGGATCAGATGACTCAGGAAGCGCAGAAAATAGCTCTTCGCTTTCTGACATGCCACTATTACTTGTCGAACCAAGAGCTCCTCCGGTGTTATTTCCGACGGTGATACGTAAATCTAAATATAATTCTACTAATCTATTCAAATCCTCTATTGGAGTAGCAACGATTTCCCCCTTAAATAGAGGAAGTAATGACGAATACAATAAATGCAACAACATATCAATCAATTCGTCTTTTCTGTCGTTATAATAGTCGATTAAATTATTGCTGCTTACTCCAGAAGGACTGCTTATACCGGATAACCCGCCTTTTGCTCCGGAATTATCTGCACCGTTGGCCATGAGATTGTTTAGTTCCTGAATCTCAGTCTCAATTGTAGTGAGAATCCTCAACGTTTCATTGGAATTCACAGCAGTGTTATTAGAAGTTGGCCGGAAATTATATAAAGCAGGCGAATCGTTAATGAATTTAGAGTTGGAAGAAGAAGACGACAAAAGATTGAAAAGACCATCCTTTTTGAATAGATGATGATGGTGATGATGATTATGATGTAATAAGGATGGTGTCTTTTTGGTGGTGGTGCTGCCACTATCAATGGTATCTGATCTCGAAATCTTCCTCTTACTATCAGAAGGAGTTCGTTTTAAAGAAATACTATCGCTAACAGATGCCGGTAATCTTTTAGGTACTGTTATTTCTGATAAAAGCTTCCGTTTGTTCAATTTTGAATTGGAGATTATTCCAGAAGCCACCAGCGATATTATGTTATCAGAAACACTAGAATTACCTAATCTTAGTAGTTTATTCCTTTTTGCTACCAAGCTATTACTATCATTAGAGCCTCTATCGTCAATTTTAACAGTGCCAGCACCTGATGTTGATGATGCTGCCGAAGATAACGATGCCGAGGACGTCATAAGATGGGCACTGCCACTGTTTATTATCTGAGAGTTCCTTCTGTTAGGCTTGTTCTTAGTAGCCTTTTGTGCAAAGAGCTTTGCTTTCTGTAGAGCATTCAGCTTTTCTTTGGGCGGAGGAACGGATATTTTCGAGTCTGAGATGTTTGTTCGCACATTACTTAACGGACTGAATGTGAGATTAGAGATGGTGGTAGTTAATTTGTTACCTGGCATGATGCCCCCTTTTGAGTTGTTGACGCCATTAGCACCAGCATTGCTGTTGCTCACAGAGCGATAAATGCCGTTATTTTGCCCATAATAATCATAATCGTTGAGCTCGCCATTGAAGATCGTGCTTGTGATTGAATTATCTGATCCATTAGAGTGTTTATATAAACCGACCTCCGAGTTGCCTCGTGGTGGCAAAAAGGGGTTAAGATCAAAATTCTCTGTGCTATTATTGCTGCCCAACATAGCCTGACTGATACTGATCTCGTTGTTGGACTCACTTGATGATTTCTTCATTTTATTGAATGAGATTCCCAAGGCCGATTGAGTCTGCATAGATGGAATCATCCATGAGGCCCTTTGGTTGCCACCGCCACCGCTATCCTGGGGCATCTGAGCCGGCCGTTCAAGAGCAAAGGTCGCCGATTTGTTGATATTCTTGAACATAATTCCGCCTAGCGTAGATGGGGCCGGATCATTTGCTATGTAAGAATTTTTTCCATTATCGGACATATTTATTGATTATGAGGGAATATATCATTTGTTTGGATGAAGAACAAGAAGATCGATGATGAATATTTTCTATCTAGAGAGCGAAACGGAGTCTAAACTTGTAGACATGTTGGTTACGTAACTATGTTAGATTATGTAGATTATGTGACTATGTTAATTAGAGTGATATTTTTGTTTTCTCTTCCGTTTTTGTACAGGCTTTTTATTTTGCGGGTGGGCTGCTTTTCCTGGGGCAACAGCCCAGGCAGTCGCCCCATAGACAGCACCTAGGAACAGCCGCCTGGGGCATATTCGGAAGACCATCGCTTATCCCAACAAAAATTCATAAAGGAAAAGACAGAGCACAACAATATGCCAGGCTAAATAGCTGCTGTTAAATAGCTGCTGGTTTCCTCTTAAACGTGAACGGATCCTTCGTTTAGTTCCTATCATCAGTACAGATCACCAATTTCGTGCTTCGTATCCACAAATGTCAGAGACCAACATAAAGCAAAGAAAAACTGCATCAACTACGATGAGCCATTCTGGTTACCAGCAGATCCCCGACTCCCTTGACCAACAGATAACTACTCTCTACACATGGGACGAAATCCCGATATGGCAGCAGGATAATTGCTATATAATATCAGGATATGTGAAAGAAACCCGTAGTTTTCGATCATGTCTCAAGTCGTTGACGTATGTGCACAATGAATCGGTCAACATCTACACCCATTTAGTACCAGGAATTGCCTATTTCTTTTTCATGTTGGCCTTCTTTCACTTTTTTATGGAGAAGTACCAAGACACCACATCATATGCTGATTATATTGCGTTTGGGGTGTTCTCGTTTGGTGCATTCTGCTGTTTAAGTATGAGCGGAACATATCATTGCATTAAATGCCATTCGGAAAAGGTATCGGTTTTTGGAAATAAACTAGATTATCTTGGGATAATCTGCTTGATTTCAACATCTATTTTCTCGCTACTTTACTACTCCTATATAGATGAGCCTTTTCTTAGGGCATTCTTTTGGTTTCTCACTTTGACATTTGCTACAATATGTACGATGTTCAGTGTTCAGCAGAGATTCAGAGCCAATGAATGGCGTCCTTATCGAGCCTTGATGTTTGTGCTATTTGGTCTCTCGGGCGTGCTTCCTGTATGTACAGGCCTCTATAAGTTTGGTTACGAGGAAACTTCATATAGATCCCAACTCTTTTGGCTTGTTCTTGGTGGAGGGTTGTATTGTACCGGTGCGCTTTTGTATGCAGCCAGAGTTCCAGAAAGATTTTGCCCAGGATTATTTGATATTTGGGGTCATTCCCATCAAATATTCCATGTATTGGTAGTGGTAGCAGCAATGTGCCATGGCTTGGCTCTAATTGGCGCATATAATTATGTACATAGAAATGTACTCTAAAGAGTACAAAGGAATACGGAAGGAGTATATAATGGGGATACAGCGATGATAGAAATACAATAATCATGCCAATAGGAGGCCTTACATATGACATACTCCCTGGGTAGCACCGCTGCTATAGTATAGGCATCCCTGCAGCTGGCGCTGGAGTGATGATTACCCTGAGACACGTGATTTTTCACCCACTGCGACCTCACCAAGGAAAAAATACAAAAATACATTAAATTACGTGTTTGGATTTTTTTTTACGCTGAATTTTTTCTTGTGAAAGAAAACTGAAATATTATTATTGTTGTTTTCATAGTTGTCGTTAACACTTGGATATTTTTGTAGGCTCTAACTGTGTCAAGTTCAAATCATAAGAGTGTTTAGTTATTGTTGTGTGTCGATACTTGCGTGTTCTTGCAGTTTGCTCGATTTTCAATTCAATTGTGACTAGTTTGTTAATCTATTTGTCAATTGCTTTTGATTTTGAAAAAGTGAAAACTACGTCAAGTTTACTCGAAGACTCGATATATTGGTACTGCGTAAGGAGTGTACATAAACGCGTTGGGCAGTCTACACTATTTAGGGATACACCAATCAGGTAAAGGCCGCACTATTTAAGGACCACCACTGTCTTCAAATATATAATATAATATGCCTTCGAAAGCCAGCGGGGTAGAGCTTGGTAGCTCTAAAAAAACTGTCAATAAGAAGAAAAACGTGTCATTCAACAAGCAAACAGAACCAGAGGTTATTTCTTCGGAAGAAGATGAAGATGCGTGGCAAGGAAGTGACGAGGATGAAGAAGACGAATTATTGATTGATGATCCAAACAAGATTCTTGCTCAGGAGAACGAAGACTTCTGTAAATCAATGATGAAGGTCGAGAGCATCTTGGCACCATTGATATTTACAATTGTTGGTTTCTTGGTTCGTGTATATAAAATAGGAGCAAACAAGTCTGTGGTTTGGGATGAGGCTCATTTTGGGAAATTCGGATCTTATTATTTAAGACATGAGTTTTACCATGATGTTCATCCTCCTTTAGGGAAGATGTTGGTTGGTTTCTCTGGGTATTTGGCTGGATATAACGGGTCATGGGACTTTCCTTCCGGACAAGCATATCCTGAGTATATTGACTTCATCAAGATGAGATTGTTCCAGGCCACTTTTAGTTCTTTATGCGTTCCATTTGCTTACTTTACCTGTAAGGAAATTGGCTTTGGAGTACTTCCGACATGGTTATTCACGTTAATGGTTGCCCTTGAGCAATCTTATGTTACCCTCGGAAGATTCATCTTGTTGGATGCCATGCTATTGTTCTTCACCGTGACTACGATTTTCTGTTTTGTTAGATTTCACAATCAACAAGAGAAGCCTTTCAGCAGAAAATGGTGGAAATGGATATTATTATTAGGGATTTCCATTGGTTGTGTTGACTCTGTGAAAATGGTGGGGTTGTTTGCCACTTCTTTGGTCGGTATTTATACAGTTGTTCAGTTATGGACGTATTTTGGCGATAAAACAATGTCATATAAAACCTACTTTTTCCACTGGATATCGAGAATCTTTGCCTTGATTGTGATCCCAATCACGGTGTTCATGATCTGTTTCAAGATTCATTTCGAGCTTTTATGGCATTCAGGAACTGGTGACGCCAACATGAACTCCTTATTCCAGGCCAATTTGGCTGGTTCTGACGTTGGTATTGGTCCAAGAGACATTGCTTTGGCCTCAAGTGTTTTCACGCTTAAAAACCAGGGTCTTGGTAGTGGATTATTGCATTCACATGTTCAAACATACCCTGAAGGATCAAACCAACAGCAAGTCACTACGTATTCTCATAAGGATAACAACAACAACTGGATCTTCCAGACCGCCAGATGGAACGAACCTGCTGATGCTAATGGAACTATCCAGTACATTCATGATGGAATGACGGTGCGTCTTATGCATGTATTGACAGGAAGAAACTTGCATAGTCACGAGGTTGCTGCTCCTGTGTCCAAAAACCAATTGGAAGTCGCCGCTTATGGTAACATGACCGTTGGTGACGAAAAGGACAATTGGATTGTGGAAATTGCTCATCAGCAAGGTAATGAGAACAAGTCGCGGTTGCATCCATTGACATCTTCTGTCAGATTCAAGAACCTGATTATGGGATGTTATTTAGGGGCTTCTGGAAACAACTTGCCTCAATGGGGATTCCGTCAAGGTGAAGTTGTTTGTGTAAAGAACTCCTTCAAAAGAGATAAAAGAACTTGGTGGAATATTGAGTTTCATGAGAACAAGAAGTTGGAGCTTCCATCTGAAGACTTCAAATTGCCAAAGACTAACTTCTTCAAAGATTTTGTCCAGTTGAATTTGGCCATGATGGCTACCAATAATGCATTGATTCCTGATCCTGACAAACAAGATGACTTGGCTTCTCAGTTCTGGGAATGGCCTTCTTTGCATGTTGGTATCAGATTATGTGGATGGGGTGATGATAACTTGAAATACTATCTTATTGGATCTCCAGCCACTACCTGGACATCTTCTGTTGCCGTTGTGGCGTTTGCTCTTTTGGTGATCTACTATCTTATCAGATGGCAAAGACAGTATAATGACTTCCCTGTGGCTACAGAAAAAGTCACCAAGAAGTTGAACTTATTCCTCATGGGTGGTGTTTATCCTATGCTTGGATGGGGTTTACATTTCACTCCATTCGTGATCATGGGAAGAGTCACTTATGTCCATCATTACTTACCAGCTTTGTACTTCGCCATGCTTGTTTACACGTATCTTTTTGAACTTTCTTTGACTGGATTAAGAACGAGTAGTGTCGGCTATAAGAAGACTATCTATGTGCTAGCTTACTTGGCAAACTTCGCTTTAATCATATCTGTGTTCTGGTACTTCAGACACATAAGTTTTGGTCTTAAGGGTCCAAACAAGAACTACAAATACTTGAACATATTGCCATCATGGAGAATTTCCGATGAGAAACTCTGGGATTGGTCATATTAGACGACGATTAGCAAGCTTCCATAGGGAAGAATCAAAGACAGAAACAAAAAAACAATATCAATATCATCTATAGCTTTTGACATCTATATATTTTTATTTTAAAACTCATGTTATTTATACAATATACAGTGTTTTATCTTGGTAATCACTTCTTGACTTGTCCTAAATCATAGAATTCTTGTCTGCATTCACAGGCCTTGTTTCTAACAGCTCTCTTTTTATCGTCAAGAGGAACCACCAAATTGTTGAGAAGCTCATCTTTATAAGGCACCAACTTTACCAAATCAATGACTTGGAGAAAGCTCATCAAGCAATCTAGAGCCAAGACACGGACTTCCAAAGAATTGCATCTAACAAATTCCTGATCGTATTTAATTCGCGATGTTCCACCGGACGTAGGATCCCGTTTGAAGAATTCAGGCGATTTGAAACATTCAGAGATTAAAGGTATTAATGTTGACAAATAGTTAGAGATTAACTTTGACGTTGATGGTAACGTTACTGCTTTGATAGTAGATAATGCGGCTGCACGTACTTTACTGTTATTCAACCGAATAGACTCGATGATCAAAGGAAGAAAATCTTCTAATTTCAGAAGCAAAACATTGATATTCATTGACTTGGCAAGACAACTTAACACCGTAAGATAGTTCTTCTTCATCTCGAGCGAAACTGCCTCGTCCAAATGGGTTTCTTCTTCTTCCGAGGAGATTCTTGATGATTTATGGAAGTTGTCAATCAAAATAGGCACAATGAGTTCAAATAACCGTTGCTTGTACAACAATTTGATATTAATATTGTGGTTTTGATCTCTCTTTTGAGATATAAGTTTCGAGAGCTTTCCAATCTTTGGACTTGTTGAAAGCGTACAGTCAGGCTTAAAGATCGCCACACCGGCATTACTATCACTATCATCAACACAAATCTCGAAACATTTTGACACAATTGTGCCTACTAAATTCTTCGGACTGGACAGAATTGCATCAATCTCCGAAGCTGTATCCAAAAGTTTAATTAGGTAGTTAATATAAAGGGCACTTGCTTGGTTATTACTCAAAAGTAATGCCTTTGTAATCCATGAAAATATCTCCAAAGATCTCACCAACGACGAAAGAGCATTGCTGCATGATTCAGGACCTTTCAAAATCGCAGCATTCCTATCAATATTCAAAGTCAAAGCATCGAATTGAGTCTGGGTGAACACCCCTGCGTCTTTTGTATTTGTAAGCCATTTATTGACTATTATTGATATCAACTGTAAATAAGCCTGTCTTTCATAGGATCCCAATTCACGCGAATCAGACTGGAGTAACATATTGATTATTTCCTGTAAACTGCTGCTGACATCATTACCGAACTCTGTGGATTTGAAGTCCAAAGCAGCGATTATTTTCACAAATATACTGACGTATTTAGCACGAGAAAGATCATTTAAAGAGTCTCCGGAGACCTTGATAATTTTCAGTCTTTCAGCAACTTCAATCGTCGTTCCAAGAAACAAATTTCTGCTTTCGTTCAATAATGACTGATGACAACTGATAGGAGATCTAAGTACCATTAAATAGATAATTTTTCCAACAAGTTCAAAGATTCTATCATTGTAGAAATACCCCGAATCAGTAGTAGTACCAGCATCATGACTTAAAACTCCTAGCAATTGAGATACAAAACGGCTCAAGTAGCTAATATTGACTTTATATTCCTGACTACCAAGGAAGTAATCAGCCAAGGTTTTGTACAAGACGTTAAGAATAATGCAGCAGTAGTCGAGATCATTGTTAGCCTCAGCAATATTTCTGAGTTTATTGATTAATCTGGTTGAAAAGGCATCAAAAACATTATAATTCTGTGAGGCCAAATCACTGAGGATTGTCAATACATTATCGATAGTAGTTTTCTGTGTAACATCCAAAGTATCAGGCAATAGACTGAATAACTTAGGGATGAATTCTTGGGTGATTAAGTCGCTGTTCAAGTTGGAAACTTTGAGTAAAATAGAGAGACATGGGTCATAAATCTTTTCGAAAACTCGATCACTCTCAGGGTCGTTTTCTGCCTTGATAAGACCTAAAAGAAGATCAGTCAAGTAGTTCATAATGATTCTCAATTCGGAAACCATGAGAAAATCGTTCATCAGAACAAGCAAATCTAACGTTCTAAGCGACTTGACCTTCAAATTGATTGCCATACTCGACGAAGACATTAAAGACTTGGACAAAATCATGATGATATCGTCCTTATATTTAAGTAAAGAACTAGCCGAAGTAGTGCTTTGAGTAGCACTTTTAACAGTGAGAATGGATCCATAAAGGTTCAAGTAAGCGTATAAGAACATCGAGATGTTGTTGATTAGTTCCAAGTAATCATTGACACTGAGGTCGTTGTTCAAATTGTCAGCTTTGAAGAGATTATGGGCCACGGTATCAATAACAAAATTGAAGCAATATTCGTCGGCCAGAGCCACTGCTGATAAAATCAAGTAGGACTGCTTAACAAACTTTTTGTCCGTATTGATGCTTGTAGTGAACAATTGGTTTATCAAACGGTCGAGAATATTCGACAAATAAGTCTTATTAGCTGAAAACTTACGGCAGAGCATTGTGAATAATAACAATGTTGAGCTCATGTTCGAGATATATTCGAAACTGTCGGATTTGGAAGCTTCTACCGAAGGAGCATTGTTAATCATGACACTTGATAAATTCTCCAAAATCAAATCGTATTGAGAATTGTTATCGTCGTGAAGAATCTGAAACTTCAAAGCGTCCCATATTTCAATCCAATGATTATAGACGACTTCCGAAGAGAAGCTCTCAACTGCACTTAGTAACACATCAAGGACATCGTGCTTGACAGATTCTATAGAAGAGGTAAGCTTATCAAATAGATTTGAGAACAAGTCGTTGGCAGTTATCTCGCTTGCTGTCAAACAGTTCTTCAATTCGGTTTTTAAGTCCAAAGATGTGATCTTATAAGGGTCATTTTTAGGTGGCTTGAATGCTATAGGAAAGTAACAGAAACTGATGTCGAATAAATCTTCCTTAAAGTCCTCCAAGTTGCGGAACTTCTGCATTATATTCTTGTTAGTTTTGAACGATATGAGCAAGTTCCGAGGGTCCTTCTCACCAGAAGCAATAGCGATGAAAAACCGGATGAATTGATCATTATATTCATAGATGTAATTCTGTTCACCTTCGACCTCGACCTCTGTTTCCAAGGATTCATTCTCAAATCCGCTGAATCCATTAGAGACGCATTTTTCGTTGGTGATATACTCGACAATATCTGAATCATTGATTATTGATTCAAGAAGTAAGAACGCCTGATACCTCACGGAAGTAGCAAAGTTATTCGAGTTATATGAGTCAATAACCGTGCTAAAGATGACTTTGAGAGCCTTTGCGTAGAGGAAATGCTTCATTTTCACCAAGGCGTTAAGACCGATGAATAGAGCCTTATAGAGATGCTGGTCATCGAATTTTTTAGTGTAGAAGAACACCAACAGATCAATCTCCAAAGATTTCAAATGTTCACGAGGCAAAGTTTCTAATATTTTCGAAAGACAATCCATTCCAATCTTTCTCTTGTCGTCATTTTCAGCATCGGTGAGAAATGGTCCCAATGTCTCTATAACATTCAAGATCGTAACCGAGTTGTTTTGGTCCGTGACCTGCTGAACGATAGAGGCGACTATCTGGTCAATTTTCTCGAAATCGTTGGCGATTGTCGAATCCAAAAACTCTGTAACCAAATTCGAGAGTCCCATGATATGAATTTACAGATTAAGGAGTGTTGATGCTTAACAAAATTTGCCGGGATTTATCGAGTGTTGCCGACTAGGTGCATGTTATCGATACTATATTGATATGACGATAAAATTTTTCATTTACAGATGTAATGTTGGTATGTAATAATATGCATGCGTAGTGTGATATATGCATAGTAATTGATCAGAATGGGATGGGGCAGAAGGTGACGGGGCAGAAGGTGACGGAATACTGATTACTTTAGGGGACAACTATTAGTGATTACTATTTATGGAGTGTGGAAGAGTAGTCTAGGAGTTCGAGAAGCTTGTTGAACCATAGTTGCTTATCAAGGGTTGTAAAAGAGATGATTTTAGGGTGAAAAAGACATGATTGTCGGTGTGACAAGATTTTGGCTCCACCAAGGACAGGCCTAGAACACTCTATAGATTCTGTAGTTACATGCTATCTTGTTCATATTATACGTTTCCATGGTTAAAGTTACAATGTTTTCCCAATATGGAGACAATTATATGTAGAAGCACCAGTGTTTCCTACTGACAATAGACAAATATCCAATAATAGTATTAGAATCTAGAAAGAGCCGAGAGATAAGTCACTCCAACGGCCAACGGTCAGCTAAACAGCACCATTTTTCTTTCTAGAATTGCAATTATAGTGAGTACCCATTTCACTGAATACCCAGCATGAGAGTGACATCTGATCTATTGGTCACTCACTCATCGGAAAAAAGTTATGATCCATAACTTTGTCCTATTTTTCTCCACAAACGGTGCAGAAGTTCTGCATACCGAACAGTACACAATACACTATCAACATCATTGGTATATTAATACTTAGTTTATAGTATATATCAGAAAGATTAAAGATGAAAAGCTCAATGTCAGAAAAGGAGGAAGCAAGATTGCGATAAAAGATAAATTGTTAATGTAAGTAAAATGGAAATATGAGATGAGATGAACTAGGGTCTATGGTCTATAGAGCCAGCTCGATGCAATGCAAGGAATATGAGATAATATAATATAAGAATGCATATATGATTGTAGATTTATTTATGTGTCGTATAATGCCTCCTCGAAGTAGTTGACAACACGAGTCCATGCGCGACGAACATCTCTATTTCTAGAGCTAAGCATCACACTATTACATCTAAGGATCCCCAAGACCAACAATTGGCGGACTATGTTAGTGTCATTGTAAGACAAGTTACGTTCAATGACCAGCAATACACAAAGACGAACATAATCGCTGGTCGAAGGGTCTCCAAGGATTCTGACAATTGAACGGAAATCATCGTTAGCTATCAATGCTGGAAGCTCGTAGGAAACAAAGTAGTGGTCATTATTTGTCATTATATTGTGCTGCAAGTGAATCATAATGGGGGATGTGTTTTTGATTTGTTATAGAAGGAGGTGGCTGCTATTAAGTAAAACTAAAAGAAGTAGTGTAATCAGTATAGATGGCTAGTTTAGATCTACAATTGAGACAGACAGAACATCCTCGAGAAATTTTGAAGATATCCAGCATATATTTATACATATTCGTACAGTATGGGACTTATAATTTCCAAATGGTAACTAACAGCTACGATGGATACTACAAAGTTTGTATGAGCTCGAATTTGATGATTAATCCAATGTTTTGTTATGCACCTGCAGGGCATGCATTCTACCAACCGTCTGCATAATTGAGATATCAAGATCGAGGCAATGCTTCTACTACAAAGTTTATCTTAGTATCACTAACTTACTAACTAGCTAGCTAGCCAGCCTAGCAGCCGGTGGGTTGATCCAATTTTGAGATGCTTGATAATCAAATTCCATCTTAGAAAAATGACACAAAAAACCGATGACCATCGATGTTGGTCAAGAAGCACCAATCCGATTAGCTAATCCTATCACCTTCCAGCATTTTGGATCTCCATGACATCTCACGCAACAATTGGATCCAACTTACGGACTCTGATGCTGCTATGGATTTAACTGCCACCGGTACGGTACCAGTGCGGTATTTCGAGGAGCGCTGCTAGCCAAAAACGTGATTTACCGGGGTGACAACACGAACAAAAACCGAAAATATATTGAAAAAATTTTGCCTGGGGAAACTGTAATAGTACTAATAATTTCATAACGGATCATTTGATTACTCTAGATTGGATCTTGCGCTAAACTTAACTAGCCTACTTTGTGGATCTCGTGGATGTATTCCGTAATTGTGTCAACTGAAATAACCAACAGGAACCATGTCATCTGACGAAATCGACCCTTATAGTGGGGCATCCGCGGCTGTGGCAGACTCTAATGAACATGACGATATAGATCCTTATACTGGCGAGAAGATTGTTGCGCCTGAGCCCGTGAAACGATCTAAAATGAACTCAGTGATGGATCTTTTGAATCCGGCCGAGGTCTTGCCAGAAAATCTGGTGGAACATCACAAGGATGGTGTTTCTCAAAAAGGAAATGACAAAGAAAACCATGAAAATCCTGTTCCCGTCCCTGCTAGGGCCACCACCGAGGTATCATCTTACGAAGTGAACAATCTTGAATATAGGCGTCCACGTAAACGGAAAATCGTGAGCGGCAGATCTTCTGATGGTGCGTTCTCTCTCAGAAGTAGATCAAGCAGGCACGATGATGAGGAGAGGGAACAACACAGACCAGAAACTGATACATATATACCGGCAAAAAAAGAAGAAAAGCAGGGAGAAGGAGCAAAAGAAGAAGACGAGGAAGAGAAAGAAGAAGAAGTGCCAGTTTGGATGAGAAACAATGGCGAACCCCAGACTCGTAAACTCAAGAGACCTAAAAGAAGAGCAAATATACGAGACCAGGTTCGTAAAGCTGAAGAAATCAGAAGTCGTGAAGAACAACATGAACTGACGATTGATCTCACCAAAAAAGAGGTCAATGCTATTATGTATCGAGGAGAAACCACCACAGGACTTGTTCAATCGCGCTACGATCAACAGACCAAATTCTCCAGAAACGAACGCCGTCAGGAGTCTGTGATTTATAAGCTTCGTAATTTCAACAATGTAGTCAAATATATGCTTATTGGGAAGTACAGCTCCCAATACGATAATGTGTTGGACATGGCGTGCGGAAAAGGTGGTGATTTACATAAATGGCATAAAGCGAATGCTGCAACCTATGTAGGATTAGATATCTCGATGAGTTCCATTGAAGAGGCCGTGAGGCGGTACAAATCGATCAGATACAAGAATTTCCAGGCGTCTTTTGCTCAATGTGATGCTTTTGGTGATGATATTGACAAAGGTTTTGCTAATTTTGCTCCTGGAGTAATAAGGTTTCCATTTGATGTTGTGTCTGTCCAGTTTGCGTTACATTATGCGTTTGAAAGCGAAAAGAAAATACGGACAACTTTGGCCAATATCTCCAAGGTGTTGAAGGTAGGCGGTCATTTCATTGGAACGATTCCTTCTTCTGATTTCATCAGACATCAAGTCAAACGATTACCTCCAGGAGAGAAAAAATGGGGTAATTCGATCTACTCCGTTGAATTCATTAAAGATCCACCAAGAAACGGGGTGTTTAAGCCGGCATTTGGCAACTGTTATGTGTATTATTTACGTGATGCTGTGGATAATGTGCCTGAATATGTTGTTCCTTTTGAAACGTTTCGATCGTTAGCTGAGGAGTACGACTTGGAATTGGTGTACAAGAAGTCGTTATTTGAATTGTATAACGAGGAGATTCCCAAATGGATCAACAAGTTGAATAAGAAGATGATCGATGGGCTTCGGAGATCTGACGGGAAATTAGGTCTCGAAGGCGAGGACAAAGAAGCAGGAGAATTCTACCTTGCTTTTGCATTTGTGAAAACAGGATACAATTGATTGTTATTCTATAGCAATAGGTGTATAGTCATAGTGAAACATTTTATTATGGAAAAGGCCGAGCCGGATTTTGTAACAAGTAAAAAAATAAAAAGACATGGATATTGAAGAACAAAACAGAGAACAAATCATAAGAGAAGAGATAAAAGAAAAGGATTAAAAGACGACAATCATAGAAGAGAAAGGTATGAGAATGAGAATGAGATGAAACTTAACTATAGGAAGTGGAGACAGTTTATTATATCAGGGGATGAGATGATGTTTTGTTATATGAGCAACTTTTCAAGGGCACACCAAGGGTGGACCCTTATGTTATATTTTTTTTGGATCTTTTTTTGATTTTGACGTTTTTTTGGTATTTTTTTGGGTTTATTATAATTATTATTAGTATTTTATTTTGTATATTGCAAGCCAAGTTTCCAACTCAGGTGTGGATCCAATCTCCCCAAGTAGCCTTCAATCTGACCTCGGTGTCTTCGTTTATTAATTCAAGCTCGTTGATACGCTGAATTGCCTGCTTTAAAAGACTCAAACCCTCGGTTCTTTTTGCCTCATCAAGAGGCCCTGTGGTTTTGAATAAGAGGATTTTCACACGATGGAAGTCCACTAATATCGTGAGCTTGACACCACCTGTAGCTGAATCCATAGAACTTCTAAGAAACTTGTCTTTAATGAGATTTTCCACAGAAAAGTAGTAAGCAATTTGCGAAATAAGACTCTGGACTCTAGGGTCTAAGAACAGGTTATCATACTGTAGCATATTGCTATTGAAAATGTAGTTATTGTTGAGGAAAGGCATGTTCTGTTGCAGCTGTTGGAAAGGCATCATAGGGGTGAATTGTTGCCTAGAAGGAAACGTTTGACCATAAAACTGGTTTGCAAGTGGAGGAGGAGGGGATTGACTGAGGAGATTATTAGGAAGAATAGGAGGAACAGGATTAGATGGAAGAAATGAAGGAGGAAGAGGACCTTGAGGACCTAAACTGGACCCTCTTCTACTGCTTTCACCACTCAAACTATCATTCTCATTTCCTGACAAGTCTGAGGAATAGCCGTTATTGTTGTTGTTGCTACTGTTGACCCCGTTGAATTTGCCTGAAGTAGGAGTGCCTGCTGGAGACGAAGAAGAAGGAGGTTCATATAGAGTATTAGGAGAGAATTGTGGTAATGGCTGTGGATATTGGTTCTGGTATAAGAAAGGTGCCATGTTCATACTAAGATTCATGTACGCATTAGCATACATTGGATTGATGAATTGGCTTTGACCCAAATAAGGGTTGACGTAAGGCATCGTCTGGTTTTGAGAGAACAGCGACCGATTCATGTCGTTGTTTCCATTATATCTGTTTTCGTAATTACGTTTTTGCTTATTGTATTTATTGTTGTTGTAGTTGTCATTATGACGGAACCCATGTGAGTTAGAATTAGACCCATCAGTCTCGTTGCTTGAGGATCTGTTGCTGTTGTTGTTGCTGATGTGATTATGATGAGGGTGCTCGACTTTTGGTTTAATCAGAGAAGCAGTAGCAGCAGCAGAATCACTAGAATCAGCTGGTTGTCCTACAGACCCTGTAGTATCAACACCAGGTTCGCTTTTGGAAGCCTCTTCAGGAGTATTCTCAATGTCGTTTTTGATGGTTTCGGATGCAACCTCATTTTCTTTCTGAGAAACCTCTTGGTTTTGGTCTGGCTCAGTGGTTTTATTCTTCGTAGAGACAGGCTCGGCCTTCTGGTCCTTTTTCTTGTTATTTGTCACAGGTTCCTTCTTATTGTGAACAGCCACAGGGCCAGAAGGCTTTGCCCCGCCGTTCTTAGGTGCATTGTTGTTGACATTATTAACAACCACGGAGCTGGAAGAAACATCTTTGTTCTTGTTCTTTCTCTTTTTTGACTTGTTATTTTTTGGTTTTGGCTTGTCGCTAGAGAGTTCGATCTCGGCATCAGTATAAGGAACCCATTTCTCATTCTTAGAGTATTTTGCTTTGGATGATGTCGAGGTGCTTGTAGTAGCCGAAGTAGAAGGGACTACAGGTTTCCTACTAGGCTCTTTATTAAGCTCCTTAGATGGAGGATTATTGTTATTGTTGTTATTGTTTGGGGTTTCAAGTGGCTCGGCAGCAGGAGAAACAGCAACTCTGGCCAGTGATTTTCTTTGAGCCCAAACGTTGACCTGAGGAACAGGAGCAGGAAGAAGCACCGAATGACTAGAAGAGTCGTCACTTGCAGAAGAAATACTGCCTGCAACAGGTTTTTTGTCGGCAGCAGCATCCTTTTTTGGCAACGATGGAGGAGCAGGAGCAACAGATGTGGCGGTGGCAGCAGCAGCGGTGGCAGAAGACATGATGAAAATTGAAGTCCTCAAACAAAGTGGCAGAAGAGAATGCTGTGTATATACCTAATGTCGATACATACACCTATACAGATACGTGTGTAGGCGGCAAGGATTATCTGGGTCGGCGATAAACAACTTAGGTAGAACCAGGCAGTTATACTAACTACTAACTACTAATAGTAACGTGGATGTAATGAATAATAACTTTCGGCGAAAGTGGCCCCCTCTCGTCTCAATAAATTAATTTTCTTTGACAAATAAAATGGATAAAAAAATTTTTTTTTTCGCCTGGATGTGAAAAATGGGCAAACCTAAGGAAGGAAGAAGTGAAGACACACAAAAAGAGAAGCTAGAGGAGAGCCAGGAAGACAGAAGCCAGGAAAGAAGGATGAAGAAAAGGAAGAAGAGAAGGAAGAAGAAGTCGGAAACATAGAATACGTAATAGTTTGTAGGATCACTTTGATAGTCGCAGGGCGTCGACTGTGTTAATTACTGATAAAGCCAATTTAAAAATGCTTAAAAAGTATGGAAAGAAATGAGCTGAAAAATAAGTGGATGGAAATTCAGTTGAGGAAACGAGCCTCGGTGTAGGTTTGCCTTCTTAAGCTAGAATTGCGAGGATATGATTACATTGGGAGTGCATGGCGATGGGCAGGGGATGGCTGGTCTTTATGGGATAGTTATTGGCATGGTGTTGCGGAGATTACATAGATATAGAGGGGGAGCAGGAAGAGTTAATGGGAGGGTGATAGGAGGATGGCCAGGCGAAATATGCATGAGTGTGCGTAACTATACATACGACTACATAAATGTCTCCCAACCATACAACCATACCACCATACCGTTAGGTATGGTTGTTGACTGTTTTGGACAGAATTGCACTTCTATATAGAACATGTATATGGTACGGCCAAATATATATATCGTGGCCATACCATGCCGTTGAAACATATTAGTAAAGAACATCTGCTGAATATGATCATCCTTAAATCAACCCTTAAATCAGCTAATCAGTTGTACGCAAATTACTACTTCTATCACCACCGCTTATCTGAGATCTCCTTGACTTTTGTATCCTGATCAACTACTAGTTTACCTTAATGTACGCTTATCTAATCACACACACACTCCTACATGATGCTATAGCATCACTCCCATAAAGGTGTGGTAACTTCCACATCTATATCTTCTATGTACGGATGTAGCTGTGCCAACTTTTCACTTTTTTCGTCCTCCGGAGCATTTCGCCCTGCTTCTATTATACGATGGGATCAATGATACAGCCTTTCGAAGATCTACCTCGTGGCAATGCTAAATTCATCAAGTCCTTGAACTAGGATCATATATATACGCTATACCATATGACAGTTAAGCTATTAGAAATCAGCTAATAAAACCAGTTACCTCTGTTGCCTTAATGAAGATCGCACACTGAAAATATCCAGAAATCGAAAAAAGAAATCTGAATTCCATACATATCAATTTCTATTACATTGAATACTATACACACAATACAATACAATACAATACAATACAATACATTGAATACTATACACACAATACAATACAATACACAGACTATTCCAACCATGTTAGTATGTCATTTCTTAAATAAATGCTTCAAACTATATGTCGTAATAACTCTTATATGGATTGGGCTTTCAACTGTCATTCCATCGATATTTTCCACACAACATCAACTAAACCCATTAGCTAGCTTAAAAAATGCCCAATTGACTGATTCAGATGTGTTCTTTATAATTGCCCATCCAGACGATGAAGTCATGTTTTTTGCACCTTCTGTTCATCAACTTGTCCTGCCAGAACTCAACAACAACGTCCATATCATCTGCTTCAGTTCCGGTAATGCTGATGGATTAGGCTCCATTAGATCCAATGAGCTAGTTACAAGTGGTAGACTTTTCAATATTTCTTCAGAAAATATCGTGCTTATCGATGACCAAGTCAATTTTCCTGATCTGATGAATACAACCTGGGATGCCTCATTGATCTCGCAAAAGTTATTGTCGATTATCTTTGAAGATACTACTCTAACAAAAGATACCATCAATTTGATCTCGTTTGATGAATCTGGAATCTCAAACCACTCAAATCATAAGTCCTTATTTTATGGAACCAAACTCTTCTACACCGATAACGTGGCATTAAAGACCCAACAATATAATCTACAATTCTTCAAATTAGAATCACTCAGTTTCGTCAGAAAGTACACTTCTTCACTCATTACAAACGCTTTATTAATCAGAAAGTTTCTCTCTAAATACCAAACAATCCAGGATGTCGTCGTCAAACTCATCCCTTCAGCAGAATCATCTGCCAGTATTGACATTTTCAGCGACTTTCCTCATGCTATTTTATCGTTAGCGATAATGTCCACAGGATACTTCTCTCAAATGGTCTGGTTCAGATGGGGTTGGATATTCCTTTCTCTGTTCTTGAATTATAACAGATTGACTCAGGTTTCTCCTGCTGCAATCTCACCATAGATTAAAGAAATCGTCTTCATCATCAAACTTCTGCTGCTGCTGTTCAAATAATGCCTCTTTCAACTTTGCGTATTGTGCCTTTTTCCCATTGTATTCCGTGTTTAGCTTGATATAGTGACGCAATATATTTCTACGCAATTGAATGTCTTTCATAGAATATACACCTGTCAATTTCAAGAGCTCAATGTTCTTTAATTCAACATCAGTTTCAGTTTCAGTTTCCTTGGATAGATTTGATATCAAGACGTCGATTTCCTTCAATGGCTGCGATTTAAATGATTTCACATCTTTATTATTAACAAGAGATTCACCTTCTCTCAATATACTCGAATTCTTCACTAATTCACACTCTGAAATGCCATTAGGATCACGATGATTGATGAGGTTTGTTGGCTTGAAGGATAATGTTAATACCGTTAGAACGTAATTCAAGTAGAAATTCTCAAAATCACGCTGATTCTCGTGAGTAATGTAAGCTTTATATACAATTGGCCATTCTTCCACCATACTTAACAACCGATTTTCGCCGTTCAAGAAATTGAATCTCTGTTTTAATACCGACAATGAGTAGTTCTTGACTCGTGTAGATGATACATATAGACTGAAAACATTATCCAAGATCTGTTGTCTCTCCTTTTGAAGTTTGTTCTTAATAACTTCGACTTGTGCAAAGGTCACAGTCTTAGCAGTTTGCATCATCTTGGCCTTTGGCGTACTGAGGGCAATCATTTCGTAGATTGTTTCATCTGTAGGGATTTGGTAGTTCAATCTGGCCCATTTGAAGATAACACTCCAAACTGAAGTCATGTCGTTTAAGCCTCCACTAAGCGAATACTTTGCATCAAACTTAACCAAATAGTTAATGGCTTTCAAAAACTCGTTGTTAATGGAAAAACCAATCACGATTGCCTCCATCAACCCGAGAGTTGGATAGTCATTAATGACGTCAATAGCGGTGTTTTTGTGTTCATCCAGATCCAGCTGTAATTTCCATGCGCTGTTGATATAGTCTTCCATTAGGTCAGTCTTTCCTGAGTACCCAAGCCCAAGAACGATATTGATCAGAGTCTTCATGTTGGTTTTGATATCTTTTGTTTCGTCAAGAAATTGCGACAACAAATCACCAGTATTAACTTCAAATGGGAGTCTGTTTGACCAGGGTGAGTTTGGCGATACTTTCACCATTTTTTCGATCCCCGGATCTATCAATCCAACACTCTCTTGAGCACTGGTTGTCGTGATTTCCTGGCCTTCAGTTACAGCTTGATGCTCTTGCTGCTGTTTCTGGTGCTGCTGTTTACGGAAAATTACTGGATATCTCCATAATTGTGGCATGGCATTGTTCAACACTGTAAGTTTCAAGTTCCAATACTGAACGGCATCTCCTTCCATGATCTTATTGTCTAATTTATTAAATAGTTGCACTGCCCTGGCAAGGTTGAAATTTCTCACCTCAGAAAGTAATAGCACCTTCCAATCATTATACACCAACTGTTTGGAAATAGCTGGGCTATTTTCGCCAGCTTCAAGAAGTTTTCTCATTAAGATCAAACATTGATTCTTGGTTTTATGGCTAGTGGCAAACTTGGATCCAATATCCAAATACTTGTCACCCACGAAGTTCTCGCCTGTAATTCTTCTGGTGGTTCTAAGCTCTTTGGTGCTCCAATTCAATTGGTCGGCTAGTCTTTTATAATGGTTATGATAATCGTATAATCTCAATAATATTGTCTTGAAATCTTCATAAGTCAATCTGGAAATGAGTTCCGGTTTATTGATAAGTAAGTTGATTTCTTCTAAAGTTTTTAAATTGAGCTTATCGTTAGTATAGAGAAGCCCTAATTGCTGGTGTTGATGGTTGGCTGAGATGTTCAAATGGGACATGATCCCGCTGACGGTTTTTTTGTTTTTATGTGCAAGATGTCTGTAATATTGGATTTTATTGGCCCTGATGTTCTTCTTCACTTCTTTAGAGATCCTGGTTATATACTCATCGACATTCATGTCTTGAGATACTGCATCATCGGATTTGACTATTGTGCTAGTAGCTGTATTGATAGTACTGGTGGCTATTGACCTCGTGCTGCCTATCGAGGCCCCAGATGCGCCAGAAAGAAGCGACTTCGAGTATCTGTAGCAGGACATATTTGCGGGTGTCTATCTACTGTGCTCTTACTCTTCTTGTTACCGCTTACTGCTGATAATAGAGGTATTCTTGTTCTCCATAGATTACTATGCAGAAAAAAAAATTTTCAAAAAAAATGGAAAAAATTCCTGCTTTGATTTATAGGTGAAAAATAGATGGGCCAATCATGTTCTTTTAGTATGGATATTGTCATTGAATATTAGTATGGACAGCTGTTTGTACAGCCAGCTATCTGCTTATATATCCTGATATGTGATATGTAATATGTAATATTTAATTCTAATTATAAGGGTATTGCCAATTGTAGTTGATTCTTGGCAGTGCTAATCGTAGTTGCTAATCGTATACGACTACAACTCCTCTAATGATTCAAGCTCAAATTCAGCATCTCTACCAGTATTAGCTTCAGTCTCATGATGCAATGGATCTTCTTCATAATCACCCATTTGAACAGGATTACTTTCCAAATGTGAGTAATCTGCTCGTCTTCCATTACCAATGGTCTCTCCGGAGGAGAATTTGTCAACACCTATAAGTTTAAGATAAAGTTCAAGAATAAGTAATAACCAGAATATTATGATAAAGGCTGCAGACACAAGAATCATGATATACGATGAATGCCCTGCGCCGAGACTTTGAACAAGTTCAAGCTGCTCTTCTGTAGCTCCCATGAATAATACTCCGGAGGTGACGAGAAATAGAGGGGGTAAATATTGTATAGAGAGAATATTTCCTGGTTCATTTCGATCATCTCTTAGGAGAAAACCGATCTCAACAACCCTAGAAAATCCGGCTGCCATCAAAGAAAGGCCAAAGAATTTATGTACCATAGTACTGATCTCTAGTTTTTGAACATGAACACTCATTGCCCATCCGGTAACAACAATTACTAGCCCCGGAATCACATTTCTATGTCCGTCTTTTGAAAGCCAAATACCTACCATTCCCATACACCACCAAATGATCCCCATGGCAGTGTGTTGATAATCACCATGCGACCAGCCTTCTTTTCCCCAACGATGTTCTGTCCAAGTGTTGACAAACCCCCAGGCAGTTATAACTAAAGAGTCCCAGAACTCTTGAGGATATTTAGATGTACTGTTTCGTAGCCAAGGAACCACCAATACTAGCAACAAGAAAAATCCGTAGAAAACAAATGCCGATCCCATGATTCCATGTGCCAAGCATTGACCAGTATGATTTGTCTCATCTGAATAACAGAACCCAAACAATGCCACCACCGCAAAGCAACATTTAAACCACCCAATTAGCACCGATAAGATTGATAATGTACGATATATTCCTGTCAAAGCACGGTCACCGTATCTAGCAGTGCTATTCATTAACGACTCGTTATTACGCACCGATCTAGGAAGACATTTGCTTCCTGAAAGCAACAACCCAAAAAAGGTGGTTCCACCAAAGAGAAACAACAACACCCAAGCAGTGCCACGCGAGGTCCGATTTTCATGGCCGTTTGAGTCATTAAACCGGAAAAAAACCGCCTCAAACACTGCATAAACTGTCGATACAATGTGCATGTTGGCGGACAAAATGATCCTATCTGCAAATACAAGTACTGCAGCAATCGATGGAAGAATCAATAAGGCAATCACCGTAATTATCCAATGAAACGAGTCCCACACCACGTTACGCTTGTAGACCCCCGATCCGGCGTCATCACTCCCTGTGTTATCATTATCATCATCATCGTCTTCACCATCATGTGCTGTTCCATGTACCAAAGTCAGGTACGTGAGAAGCATAAGCAACATGAATATCAAAGACCGGTTTGGTTTGCTTAATCGCAACATTTTAGACACTTTTATGGTTTGATGTCACGTTTAGGAGATATAATGGTTGCGGTTACATCCATAAGTATCGGTGAGCAATATTTGCCTTTCTTATAGACAGTGAGCACTGATAGTGAGTGTCTTAGTATTTTCGCAATTTTGAGTTATTGTTTTTCTTTGATTGGTGAATTATATTATCGGGGGGAAAACGTTCCGTGGCCTGGGGAGCTATGGGTGGCCTGGAAAGTACATATCTAGGCCAGTTGCTGTCAGCTTCGCAGTCAATTTTGGCTCTAGACAATCATTAACAGAAATAGCTGTGCCCTGGCAATCATGGCCATTGGTCTATGGTCTTTAATAGTGTTACCAAATGCTGCAGACCACACCATAAAACACCGTCATTATACCTTCCGATAATGATAGGTGCCATTTCAATGGGTCATTCTGAGTGAAAAATCGCCAGTGAAAAAAAGACGGGAAAAAATTTTCCTCATCTCATACTTACCATCCATACTTACTATGTTAGTGCTCGAAGAACAAAGAGTACGTAGTAGCCTCGATTATTTGATCTAAGGCCTGTGGGTGCTCAAGCCAAATACCAGATGATGCGAGTTCCAAGTATCGTCCTAAAAAAAGCACAAATATAAATCGAATCAAAATCGCTGAGATATGTGGAGACTGATTCGGTCTGGCCTACCAAATAGCGCCTATAAACAATATGTCCGGCACTCTTCGACGGATGTGTCGAAACAGCTGCAAAAAGATCATTTTGCAGCTATTTCCGAATGGTTATCAAGCTGCGACCATTATGTGCGATCGTACTTTTCAAATCTGTCACAATGCTCTCTTTACGAATTGATAGATCCCCAGAAAGAGTCTGATCGACCGAGGGAAACAAAAGCGGCTCTATATGACGATATATATCAGTCAATTCTCAGTAACGATCTCTATCGAGTCAGTTTTCTTCAGAAATCAAGGATTAACCAGCTCAAATACCGTATTTTGAAGAATGCTCCTGTAAATACTATTACTCATGCGTTCACATCCTATAATGGTCCTGATTTTCTCAGCCAGCTAAGGACTCATCTCAACGACCACAATCTGTCGATGGACAAGTTTTTATTCCTCTCATGTATTATATCCAATAGCGACAGCTCCATGAGAGCTTTCATTCTCTCGCTTTGTCAAATCAGTTTGGCCAATAAAGATTTTCCGCTATTTAAAGAATTGGCAATCTATCTCATCTCCAGTGGCTCAATTGATACCGTGGCTACCACTCAGTTCTTGAGGAAATACCTAGCCAATAATCCACTTTCTACTACCCTCAACGATGAATCCAATGATCAAACTGTCTCGAAAAGCTTGCAGCAGCTAAGCAAGTTCCTGGATATCGTCATGCCAAGAGAATATCAGATTGCCTTTTGTATAGGAAATTTTCTCGATTTGTACAACAAATATTCGAGAACCCCAGGATCTTTGAAGAATTTCTGCAGAAATTTCTTGGTGGCTACAAGTATATCTTCAAGTCAACTTATAATAGCCACTCAATTGACTCTAACATCACTTTCAGACATCCCTGGGTCAATACAGCCTTTTGTTTTCAAAGACTTGATTGACTCACTATTGATCATCAATCCACAGAATGACTCGCTTTATATTGACTTCCTCGTCAAACTCATAGTCACATTCAACATCTCGTCTCGATTCAAACTTACCTACGATCAAGCAGCCAAATTCTTGGATAAATGTTTGGCTGAATACTATATAGATGTTGAACAGGACCAAGGAGGAAAGTCTAACTTGTTGTTTGTTAATCGTATATTCAATTTCATTGTATCGTACATTGATTCGCTGGACAAATCAGAAATACTAGCAGCAACATTGAGTGCAAAACTAGACACCCCACCTGTAGATAAAAACGCATTTATCCTTAATAACTTGAAGTCTCTTGGGCCAAATAAACTTATCTCGGGCCTTAAACACTTGCTTGAATACAATACTCGTTTGAATAATCCGGCTGCCGTGTATCTCATATGGTTCTATGTCAGGCTGAAGAATATCGAGTTCCCAATCCGAGATGTTGGCTTGATTGCCAATGTCATCCAATGCTTCATAAATAATAAACGGTACGGTAAAGCTGCAAAAGATATTATCTATGATTTACCTCTAGCTTTCTTTGAACATGAAAGGATCACTTCAGTGGTTCTTAAATACGCTGCTACATTTAAAGACTTCAAGCTGGCTAAAATCGCATTGAAAAGAGTGCATACTCCATTATCTAGAAACACCCTTAGCAGTTTACTAGAGTTCTACTTCATGATCAACGATCAACAATCGGCCGAAAAGATCATGTCTCAGATCTTGAAGTCATACGGAGGCGGAATGACCCTGTCAGAGTTCCATTCTTCAGTCAAGTATCTTCTCAAAAAAGGCTTTGTAGATCAGGCCTTTGATCTTATTAATGACCATCCAATAAGTGTAACGCATAGTGCATGTGTATTGTTTATAGACCATCAAATCGAGAATATGGCTCTAGAAACTGCCGAGGATATCAATAGAGCGAATGTTTTGGTTGAAAGAATCCTCAAAGGTTATCAGGATAGTGAGATTAATGCTGGGCATAAAAAGCCTCTTCGGTTTCTATCTATGAATTACTTAAAGTACATTTTGAAGCATCATGACATACGCGTCGCAAAGACGATCTTCTTACAGTCAGAACTATATAAAGATGACGATATCAACTCGTATGGCAAGGTTCCATTCATGTACCGTACTGATCAGCTCTCAGGCTCTGCATCACAAAACACCATGGAAAATGAATCAATATTGACGTCTTTCACTCTGTCATTGGACTTCAATATGGATCAATTTGGTAAGAACTTTATGGTGTCGCCTTTTGGAAAGTCAGAGCAAGAAATTATAAGATTAAGACTCTATATCCCTTCGAAAATCAAAGTGCTTGCCCTCAATCAAATAGCTGATGTGGCTTTCACGAAGAAGGATTCAAAAACACTCAGATGGTGCTTTCAGAAACTCCTTATGATGGGTTCGCCGGGCATAGAAGTGTTGATTGACTTTTCAAGACGGTACTATCTATATCTCCGCTCAATTGGGTTTGCGCTACCCATATACAAGGCCTCTTCTTCTGCTACTGCTGCCTCTTCTTCACGAAAGATTTTACCTAAAAATGACGCAATGTTCATGGAAGTTTTCCCTGGAAGAGCAAGTGTAGATACCTTGAAAAACCTTGTGATGGATGGAGCTGATTCGCCATTCACATCTTCCATGGCGAAAAGATTCAATGACTCAGTCGATAAGACTAATTTGTATCAGCTGCTACAAGAGAATGACTCGTCGTTGCTCTTACGGAAGTTCTGGGAACTCGAAGCCGCTAAGGGGATTAAAGCCACTATGAAGGAGGTACAAGATTGATTCCATTCCTATAGATTTGTATTTGTATATATTCAATTTTAGCTAGTTATGTTCTAATAGATCACTCCTCTTCACTCTCATCATCATCATCATCATCATCAATCACTATATCCGAAAATTCACTGCCTTCGTCTTCTTCCTCGTCTTCCTCTTCTTCCTCACTGGAGCTCTCAGAATCGCTGCCTTCACTCTGTTTTTTTGATCCCTTTTTGGCTGACCCAGAAACAGAAGCATCTTCAATAAACGTTATCAGATCCTCGTCAGACAGACCATCGCTTTCAATAGCAGCAGCAGCTTTCTTTCCGTGGCTACGAGTACTTCTTCTAGGCGTGTTAGGAGTGTAAACAACACTACTTTCTTTAGCATTATCTTCCAATTCTATGGACCCACTGTCTTCTTTTGGCTCCTCATCCTCATCCTCATCCTCTCTCTGTAGCTCTTTCTCAAGATCTAATCCCACTCTGTTCGAGTTTTCCTTCTCTGCAGCATCTTCATGATGAACCAAACTCTGGTTTCCAGTGATCTTGGCTAAGGATTTATCAGGAATAGCTAAATCACTTTCGTTTCCTTGGCCAAACTCTTCCTCCTCTTCCTTCTCTTCTTCTTCACGTCTATCTACGTTATCCTGGGCAATCAAAGCACTTACGAACTCTTGATCCTCAACATTAAGCTCATTCTCGTCATCTTTAGAGGCCTCAGTTAGAAGCTCATTGATGCTTGCAAGGAATTTCCCAATTGCGTTCTTGGTTGGAACATCAAACAAATCGAAGTTCTCTTCGTGAAAGAGCTTAGTTTTCCTGCTGAGTTCCGCGAGTTTCTTGTAGCCAATCGCAGAAGTCAATCTGAAATTAGGCAAATTACGCGCAATTTTTACAAACGATTTGGTATTGTCTTCGTTGGTGTTCATCAAGTCTAACATATCTCTCGCGAAGATATAATGATGGTCTAACTTGTTCTTGACCTCGTCGGTGCAATTGGCCAAATACTGAGGATCTGTCCAGTACATTATTTGCTGGATGATGGTCTTCGGAACAGGCATAGACTTCTCGGGGTCTTTATCGGACTCCAAATACTCTTCATAAAGATTAAACAACCGGAAGAACGAATCGGCAGCTACATTGGCTAGTTTCTCTTGATGTTTGGGATGAGAAAAGCAATAAGCAGGGAGACAGAACGAAAGGGCTTGTAAAAGCTCCTCATTATTGCGGTTCGAAGCACTAAAGTATCCTAAGACTAGGGTTTCAAACAACTCCTCGTCGGTAAGAATATCATTAAGATAAAGCTTACAAAGCCCTTCGGCTGCCACGGCTTGTGCTGTTGGTCTGTCGTGTTTCCTCAATGCTCTAAAGAGCAACTTGTGCATCGATAGCGTGTCAACACAGCCCTCTACATCCAAAACCTTTGTTCCATGCGTCGATAAGACGTCGAAAATGATCTTTAAGCAAGTTATCTGAAGCTCTTCGTTACCCTTAGCACAGCATATTCCAAAGAACGCAAGCTGTTCAGTAGCTAAGGTATCATCAAGTAAACAACATAGTCCCAAGCATCGAACTCCGCCTTCTCTGATCGGTATCACTTTGGACCGAATGGCCGGATTGATCACGCTGTCTAGTAAAGAAGTGACCGGAATATTGTCTCTTAAAGGCTCGTGAGTTAACTCCAACATATGTTGACAAATAGACAAGCATTGAAGCCCCTTGGTGATCTTGGCCTGGAATTCAGGCATTTCTTCGCCTTCTGCGACCTGTAACTCCAATGTGAAGTCCTCGTCCTCATCACGAATATCAATGATGATTTCACTCACCATTTGGCAGAAATCTTTCTCATTAATCGAGATCTTTTTGAGTGCTTCTAAAGACACTTTGATCTGCCCGTCGGTAAGCTCGTCGTAGAACGACTGTCTTAATGCCTGAAGCATCTCTCTTCGTCCTACCTCGTCTCCAAAATCGTAGTTCTTGACTATCAAAAGCAACTGTTCAATGACGAAGTTGATCTCCTCCAATCGTTCCTCGCTGTCACCAGCAGCTTCAGGATCCTCGGAGCCAATTGCCTCCTTGATCCCTTTGCGCACCTTGAGGTACTTACTCAAAATGCTGGCCAATTCTGTGGTTTCTGGGAAGTTTTCTTCAATGGTATCATACATATTGTTAGCAAAACAATGGTCATAAAAGGCCCTAGCCAAGAACGATGCCTCGGTGTTCAATTTACGCCAGAAAGTCTCTTCGAATTTGATCTTCGCAAGAATATCCGGTCTTTTCTCAAAGAAGATCTTTAAAGCAGTGTCAGCAATGCCGCTTTCAGTGATGTGTAACCGTTCTAGAAGCTCCATCATGTCATTATTGACGTTCTCAATCCATTGCTCGCAAAACATCTTGACTGCTGCCTGTTGTACGCTGCTTTCTCTGTCTTTTAAGCCCCAAGTGAGGATCTTTTCGCGGATATCTCTGTCTAAAAGCCGGAAATCACCTACTTCTTTGATGATTCGCGAGTAAACCAATTTCCGGTTGATGGTGTTAGTGTCCTTTGCTCGTTCCATCAAGTACGGAAGTGTGGTCTTTGATTTATCCAAGTTTAACAACACTGCCCTTCTTACTTCCGCCGAGGGATCGTTCTGGATCACATGTAAAAGCCGTGACAACACAGTATCTTCGCTGTCGTTTCGAGGGTCGTCGTCCTGGAATCTCACATAGCAAAGAACGGCCTGAAGCCTCACATTGGGCTCTTTATCAAAGAGCCTCTTCTGAATCTCCCACGATAACGTATTGAAAAGATCCTCATCGATCTCAGGCAACGCACTCATTATGTAGGAGAGAAAATGAAGCACTCTGAATCGAACGTTCTTGTCTTTGGCTTCGATTCCTCGTAGAAGATGATGGATAAAATAGTCGATAAATCTGTTCATAAGCTGCCTTTTATCCGCATCTTCTACTATCTCGTCGCCATCCTCATCCTGCTGCTCCTTGGCTTCTTTTGTGACATCTTCTTGAATAGACGAGATGAAATTAGCAATTAGTTTCACCACACGGTCAGCAACTACCTCCGACTTCTTCACAGGAAGGATCTTGTTGACAAGTCTGCAAAAGGCAAGATTGAATGTGTCCTCGTATCCCTTATCATAG
The DNA here is from genome assembly GCA_030490795.1 of Saccharomycopsis sp. yHQL182. NCBI lineage: Eukaryota > Fungi > Ascomycota > Saccharomycetes > Ascoideales > Saccharomycopsidaceae > Saccharomycopsis > Saccharomycopsis sp. yHQL182. The sequence goes on from JAKVQV010000032.1 coordinate 130,646, forward strand.
GCTCTTTTCTGGATCTTTTTGAGGATGGTAACGTGTCTTTTGTGGCCGGCATACGTCAGCTGGGCTTCCTGAAATATCTCGGCAATTGATTTGCATATTTGTTCGGAAACCGACAAGGTTTTTGCACTCTCCGAAAGGGCAGATTTTGACAGGACGGTTGCCATTATGCTACTACTAATAAATGTAAGGATATTGTCTAATTAACGTCAATCCAATTGATAGTTCGGCCACCTCTTTGGCGTGTTGTTTACATTTCAGATCAAATAAATTTCAAAACAAAAAAAATCGAAAATTTCGCGATGTCCTGGAGTGTTTTTAGTATTTTATGGTCATTATGGAGAGGTCTGGGGGGTCTTATCATTAAAAAGAATAGGCTTTCTTTACAGTTGATCATAAAGATGATCATTGATTCTATGATGACACCAATACCCCCTTTAACAGCGTACAAACAACTACCACCCTCAAATGAGTCTTCAAGAAGCACATGACTTGTCTCAGGCGGCTGAAGATTTGGCTCTACGAAAGGAGTTTCTAAAAGCTAGTGAGGTATGTTCCGAGGCCGCAGAATGTTTTCAGAAAGCATTGGATGAGGTTAAAGAGGAGGGAGTAAATGATCCAAATGTGCTCAAAATCATACAGGTTCTAATTGATGACCACAAGAAGAGATCTGTGTATTTTAAATATCAGCAAAAGGTGTATCGAGCAGAAACTGCTAAGAGCAACGGGCCAGGGAACGAGAATACTATTGGGGCCACCAATTTCAAATACTATAATCCCAATGGGTTATTGACGACGCTTTTAAGCCAGCGGAACCCAAAACCTCTGAGCAGTTCCAGCCTCAAGAGGCTTAATAACACTGACTCTAATAACAATATGGTTGGAGATTTCAGCATAATCCAAGAAAATGAAACCATTTCGGATCCCCTAACAGATGACGATGTAACTGCCGGAGTGATGAAAATATTCGACAATCTTCTGGCCAATCCGTTTGTTACTGGTGATGATACAGGCACTAATGTCATGCCTGAAATAAATGCCCAACTTCTTAGTAAGAAGACCAAGGAAGAGCTAATCATTGAGAATCAGCAATTAAAGACTAATCTCCTACAGGTGAATAGAACCCTCCGAAGATTAGGAATAACCAACACTCTTCGAAATAACAATAACAGTGACTTGGTTGTAATTGATAAAACAAAATTCCATAAAAATGCATCCGAATATTTAGGAGTTTATGCCCGGCTTGTACTGCCGCCAGGAGAATCGCCAGCCCTGGTATCATCTACAAATTCCAACAGTGGTAATAATCTTGCAATAAATAACAGTAGGTTCGTAAGTAACAAAAATAATAACAAAGCATCGGCACGAAGTCCATTGGTTCTCAGTAACCAAATAATGTCTGAAAGAGAAGCTGAGATCACCAGATTGCAGCAAATGTTACGGGGTTACGAGTATCAGCTCCAGAAATTGGGCAAAGATCTCCTGCAATCCAACAAAGAAAGAGCCATCATGACACACACTATCAACGAAATGAGGAACAGACCTCCATATCAAGATATCCAGAATGTTCAGAATGTGCAGAATGTCCCGAATGTCCCGAATATTCAGTCTAATAGTTCTCCTGACAATTGGAATAGACAGCCGAACGATAGATATGGAGTCTCTGTAAACGGAATCCCGGCAACAAGAACATCGAACCTACGTAATAATTTAGTGATTCAAAGCGATGATGACGACGATGACGATGACGGGGATAATGACAGTGATAGTGACGAAGAAAGTCAAGAATATAGTGATGTTGAAGAAAATTATACCGGGCAAAATATAGCCAATTTTGGTCCTGGCCCCAATCCCGGCCCCACCGCATATAATGATAACGGGTTAAATGTTTATATATAGACTTCGTGCTAGCTAATTACTAGATAATAAGAACATCGCATATCGTTTATTTGTAATAAAAAAAACCGAGAAACCAAAAATGTATGTATAAGAGTAAGAGCAAGAGAAAAATATAGAAAATCAAGAAAGTAAGTTGATCAGTCAACACAACTGTCTGAACTGAGGAGCTCGGAAGATGGGACTTATCGACATCTCAACATCGTATTTGTCTGGTTGACGGGTAGTCACTCCCACAGAATTGGTATAGGTAGTCAGGCCTTCAGAATTGCCAGGGTCACCACTACCTATATTCTCAAAGAGATTCAAGCCAATTTTATCATCTTTATTTAAGAAAGAATCGCTTTCTTTCTTGAATATTTCGGAGAAAGGCTCGACAAACTCGTCAACAATACGCACAAATGTATCGTATTTTTTGTTTTTGTCTGTCAGTAACGAGGGATACTCGCTATTGTAATCAGTGACTGTCAAATCACCAACATCCTGGTCTTCAAACTTCAACACTGCTGATGTGTATTGTAAGAAGCAGGTGATTTTAAACTCCTCAAACCATAAGGATCGAAGGTTATTGTTGTATGTTCTGTCAACATAACGAGCCAAGGATATTTTGATTTTAGATTGAAATGGGACCAAAAGATTGATGAAATTTATGATCCGTTTATAGTTAGTAATCAACGTTTTAACGATTTTTAGTTCTTTGAGAAGATCTTGATGTCTTTCAATAACAGTTGCTGATCTGCTTATCACGAGCTCATGAGCTGCCAAGTACCCAGGGATCATAAGATTAGTCGACTCGCTGCAGGAGTCAAACTGAGAACACTTATATAAAGTTGCAAGATAGTTTATAGAAAACACCCATTGGTTGATTTCCTCAACCAGGTCACAATGAAACAATCCTTTATGATAGATTTTGTTGGCTTTTGGATTGTTTTCCCAGTCAGAATTCAATTGTTGTTCGGTGTTGTTTTCAGATATCTTGGAGTCATGTGCTAAGTTACTATAACATATATAAAAGCCCTCTTCATCTTGGTATTTATGTTTATAAGCAAAGAGATTTCCACTAGGAATAGCCAACTCCAATTCACTGGATTGCGACTGTAAAAAGAAGGCCGAAGAGTAAACCCGAACTCGTTTGAACTTTTTGGGGTTCTCTTCTTCCTCTTCTTCACCTTTCAGATCTTCTTCATCAATTTCAGATTCGTATTTAGCTAGTAATTCCCAATTAATGCTTTTGAAAATATATACTCCAAAGCTGGTCAACATCGCATAGTACTTCTTCCAGATAAAGTTTCCGCCTTCATAAAGCTTCTGGTTGTTAAAGGATCTGGATCTTCGTTTTGACTTCTTCTTGCTTCTTGTCGGCATGAAACTGGTTTTTGCCTCTTGTTTATACACTGTGCCTATTTTATAGATTCGTACAAACAATGGAATTCCTTCCAATTGCCGAAGATCCTTGGTAGTGATTCCCTTGAAATTCAGTGTAGTTTCTTTGCTGCAGATCGGCGTGTTAGCTAAACTGTTAGCCAAGCTGCTGCTGTTGCTTTCATGAGCCTTTTTGATCGACGCATACTTATTGAGACGAATAACTGTCGAGATATCTTCGGGATTATCCAATTTAAGCACGTTTGCTGGCAGTGGATCCTTCATAAACGCTTCAATATGGCTTAAAAATACCTCCGACTTCTCCATAAACGTCAGACGAAACGCTTCGACCTCCTGAGAAAACGGATTGACATAATCTTTATAATCCTCTAGGTTCATGGTAGATGCCTTTATCTCGTCAAGAGTCTCAAAAAGATACGGATTGGTCGATTTACTGCTGTTAGAGAAGAACAAACCTGAATTCTTTCTCTTTTGAAAGGCAGGAGCAACCCCAATAGGAGTACTAATAGAACCAGCAGAGCCCGTCATAGTCCCACTACTAACTAATACAGAAGTTTCGTTCCCACTGCTATTTAGAGCCGTCGAAAGAGTGGATCCTGCGGTGGTTACAGAAGAAGAAAGACTACCACTGGCAATAGTGGAAACAGACGCAGAACGGTCGTTTGGTTGTTGGCCAATAGCAGCATCGATAGATACTAATGGCGAAATAATGGTGTTTTCATAGAAATATTCAACAATTTCCTTGGTGAAAAGATTGAATAAGAACCCTGAAGTATCAACAGAAGCCCCATTTAAAGCATGTTTTCGCTTGTCATCTTTCTTGAACTCCTCAATAATCGACACAAAGTCAGTAAGTTGCATCTTGATCTTGTTATTCCGATTAAAATGATCTGTTTGAAGAGCCAAAAGAACAAATAACAACGTGTAAATCTCGGTCACCGACGTAAAAACCGTCGCATTCAGGCATTGCTGTAACTGCTTTTGGTTCTCAAGCTTATGGTCCTCCGAAATGCGCTGTAAATACCGTAAATTGATGAAATAACTGTAGGTGAATCCAAGCACATCGAGAATAAGATCGATCTTTTCGGTCTCATTGGGCAATTTGTTGAAGAACAAGAACTGTCTAAAGATCATATCGATTGGGATTGAGGTGACCTTGGCAAGATTCAGTGAGATAAATTCTGCATCGCATAGATGTTCATAAAAGACTGCATCGTTGTCTTCTTCTTTCTCTTCCTCTTCTTCCAGAAGAGCGTCTTTAAATGACTCATTATCGCTGGTTTCGCTGGTTTCGCTGGTTTCGCTTGTTTCTCTTGCTTGGCATGCCTCTTTTGATATAGACCCTAGAACACCCAAAAGTCGCTTGTTTCTGTGCCTGAGAAAGTCTTTTTGCGGGAACACACATTTCTCCCCGTAGAACAAGTCCAAGAAATAGACGTACATGTATAAATAGAGACATATTGTATGAAATTCACTTGAAGATTCGGATAAAAACGGCGTATTCAAGTACGATCCGTAGCTGTTTGAGTCATAACTGATGTTATTGTCGTCGTTAGCATTACCATTGCTGGTATATTTGGTCACCGAGATGTTGGAACACAAAATATCAACTACTTGGTACGATAATCCGGCCTCCATCAAAGAAATAAGGTATTTTGAGGCAGTTTCGCCTGTTTTTGGCGACGGTGGCTTACATTTAGCCGGCTGATCGGGTTGAATATGAGCCTTTTTGGCCGTCAAATTGATCCCTGAATAGTTACTCTCGTTATACAACTTAAGGCCCAATCCAAGGCCAGATATCTGTCGTTTAATCGAGTTTGCTCTGGATCTTCCTGTTGTCATTACAGGAATAGAGTCTGTAGAACGGTCTGTTCCAGAAACGTCAGAAAACAACGAATCATCTTTGCTTGGCCGTGCAATAGGAACACCTACATCTGCTCCGATATTGTTCATGAGAGAGCCAAGAGTGTGGCTTCTACGACGGTTGATTTTTCTGGCAGTTGCAGCAGCTTTCTCGTCGCTGCTCATGGCAGTAGCAGAGCCCACTCGTGACAGAATAGAGAACCCGTTATTGAGAGAAAGAAGCGGCGATCCTGGTTTTGAGATTGATATCTGCGATATCGAGAACTTGGGCGAGAATAAAGACGAAACACTTCCTCTATGGGATGGAGGATTAGAATTATTCCTCGAACTGGCACTGGAATTGGCCCTTGAAAGCTCCTTTTCATTGACAAAAATTCGCGGCGTGTTTGAGCCGTTGGTGCTCATTCTTCTTATATCGTTCTTCAGCTCGAAATTCAACGAATTGGACCGGTTTCTGTTGACATTGCTGCCCTCTTTTGGCTCTTCTTCCGGAGAAACTAAACCCGGAGAAACCAATTCTGGCGAAACTTGGCCTGAAGCAGAATCAAAAAGCATCGAAAGGGTCTTCTGACGAAGTCTTGTCAATGGCGAGAGAGCAGTGAACGAGGAGGTTCTTTCCTTGGGAATTTTCTCCTCAGAAAGGCCAGGAGACTCCACTACCGAGTCCATTGTGAAGTTATTTCCCGAAATAAGCATCAAATTAGACGGCTTGTTTTTGCGGAACAAGTTATGAGTGGCTATTTTGGTCAGTTTGGCGTGGATTTCCTGCGGAACTATCTCTGGATCGCATCCGTATAGTGTTTTCACGTGATTTATGCGATGAAGACCTAAATCGTCGTCATTTTGGCTGTTCCATGAGCTTTTGCTGATGTCACTGGTTGTGCTGGTGGCATTACTGTGCATTTTGAACATGGCATTATCAAAATCAAGACTGCCGTTGTTTTTGGAGATTTTTGAGGCCAATTGATGGCCGTTTGGGAACAATTTACGGTTGACATGTTGAAGATCGCTGCGATCGTACTCAAAACTGGACACTGATCCGTTTGGCGAGTTCAAATGGTTCTCATTTGGCGCAATGCTGGTTATTTTATCGATTTCCGCATCGCTTTTGCTCAGTCTTGAGTATTTCAAGGCTGAGGGAAGAAGCAATAGATTGCTGGTGCTTTTATGGTTGCCTTTGGAGCCTTTAGATACCGGAGATAGCTGGATGTTGTCAATAAGCACCGAAGTTATTGAGGAATGGCGAGAATGAAGAGGGGTAATCGAGTCTCCAATTTCTGAGGACTTACGATGAAATGTATGGAACGCTGCAGTTGACCAGGAAGAGTGTTGGTCGTTGGGCGACTCCGGTGACGCCTGTGGCGAGGACTCTTCGATTGTGATCACAGGGCTTGAGAGAGGGCTCGAAAACGCCTTTCTGCCCTTCGCAATGATCGACAGAGGCGAAGGACGCGGGATAGGGATCGATACTCCAGGGACGGTATCATTGATAATGGAGTCAATGCTGTTTTTATTGGAGCGGGGTTCGCTTATAATTGACTCAAAGCTGGTTTTGGGCGACGAGATCTTCTTATTATGGTTTCTGCGTTTGGTGAGTTTCCGTGAAATGAGTGTAGGAACCGACAATTTGGACGACTTTTCGGCCTCATTACCACTATCAGCGACCGGCTGTGTGTCAGGAAGAACCACGGTGGAGGCCGAGGAAGACGACGAAGAATATGCTATTTTACTTCTCAATTTAGAAAATTTCTGCTGAAGCGGGGTAGCCCTCTTATTGATACCGTTAGTGATGAGGTCCTCTGGCGAGTCGAGGTCATGGTCGCCATTGAGATTTAACTTGGTGGTTTTCGAGTCCATGATCAAACTATTTGGCCATGATTTCACTTGCGAGGCTTCTATAAAATGATCACCATTTCATCGCCATATAAACGAGATAGCAGGAGGAAAAACGAAGGAAACGCAAGCTGTTTGTCTAAGGAGCGACTATGGATGAGATGAGACGCGTAATGAGTGACACTACTAATGGGAATCCGCAACAGCAACTGGGAATTTTGTTTCTAAACGTTGTCGGTACCAATATTTCACTCTACGACCCAGCACTATGATAATAGTATTTTTTTTTCCTGTGCTTTTATCAGCACAATCTGTTAGATATAGAAATGTATGGATGGATGCAGATAGTGTCTCAGGAAGGATCGGCAGTGCCTTCTTTTCGCTTGAGTATTTGCAGGCGTATTGATCTGATGATCGAGAGTGATGTTTATGGTGTGGATTTTCGATGCCGATGTAGAGGCAGGGTGCTTGATAGCGAGCGAGTAGAGGGCACCTGAGGCAGCCGGACAAAGATTACCGGAAAACGGAACCATTGTGGTATTAGAATGGCATCAAAAGAAATAGAGTTCCGGAGACAAAGGTTATATGTATGGTGCCAATTCTGTGGGTCAATGGTTGGGGCGGTTTCTAGGGGGGGTAAGTAGAAGTAGGGACCTCCTACTACTTGAGTGTAAGAGAGTGCAAGGAAGTGCAAGGCTTTAACGTCGATGATTTCTCGAAAGGCGTTTGAAAGGCGACAGGGACTGGGTCAGGGACTAATCGGGGTAGTCTGACTCGGGAAGAACAGAGACAAATAAGGAGTATAAGATATAAACGATGATCAATGATCGGGATTCTTATTTGGCACGTGCCGTGGTACCAACATAAGCTCTACAACTCGACAAACTCTACAAACTCTAGATAAACCTTACTCGTATAACTAAGTGACTGGGTGACTATGTGACTATGTGACTATGTGACTAAAAGATATAATATATTGATAGAAAAGATCCCGTTGGAGGTATTGGAAATATTGATGAAGTATCGGAAGTAGTAAAAGTATAGAAGTGTTGAATGAAGTAAACGTATTAGGAGTACCAGAAATACTGGAAGTAAAAGTATTAGGAGCACCAGAAGTATGGCAATTCTCTTTGAATCGTCACTTCTTGCTCTTATCTTTTGGAACATATTGGAATGGAGGTAGTAATGTGTCCTGTGTGTGGAATACCCATCCGCAATCTGGACACCGGATCATGTCTATACGTGCAGGTATAAATCTGAGTCCACAAAATGAGCAGACAAAGAACATTGTTTTGATGTTTGATTTTCTTTCTTGGGTATCTCTGTATATGAGACTTATGGCTTGATTTGCTTGTCGATTAACTTGCTTATGGTATAGTGGACACAAACTACACCAATAACATGCGATGCCATTGCCTTTTTATATATAGTATGCCCAGTTCCTTAATTACTTCGTCATACAAGCGAAAACGTTCCCAGACTGACTTACAGATTCTGACATACCCATTTGCTCCAATAGGAAAAATCCATTGTCAACATACATGCAATTTATCCATTTTTGTTCACATTTGACCGGGCCACCAGCTCATATTTGTAATTATTCTGATATATGTCCATACCCGCACCAAATCAAAAATATATAGTATACCACCGTCATCTATTATTGTGGGCAATATTGTGGGGATATAAACTATGGGAATGGTAGAGTATGCCGTCGTATGCTATCGTATGCTGTAATATGCTGAAATATGCACCTCTATCATGCGTCTTGCCTACTGAAAAACAATATTATATATAAGAAGGCAAAATTAAACCGCAACATGATGACTTTGCTGTACAACGGTAGAGGCATCAACCATTAGCCATTAATCAAACATATAATATACAAATCGCCAAGCCACCCAATATTCAAAATGCCACAAAATCAGGGTGCCACAATTATCATGCTCATGATCCTCTTCACCTTCATGGTGCAAAGACCACAAGGCCCGTTTGAAACTCACGAGCAGCGGCATCAGGTTGAGCAGTATGAAGCCGAGACGAAGATGTTTCAAGAGATTCTTCAAAACTCAACATATTCGTCTGGATATGGAAATATCACGGGATTCAGACTCTCATATCAAGATGAACTTGATGGAAGAAATGAGTCGTTATATCCGTTTCCTGATCGAAACTATGATAATTTCCAAGAGGACCAACAGAATTCGATTCTCCCAGACTTAATAAGCGGCAAGGCGAAAAAGGTTTGGGATCTGCCGCCTCAAGGACAAGATATCCGGTATTTCCGCAATATTAGCGGCAGTTATAGAGGACAATTCAAACGATTACAAGATAACTTTACTGGTATAGATATGCCAGTACCGAAATATTTAGAGTCCTTCTCATTTGGATACCCGTTTGGTGACGAGGATGATGACGAGGATGATGGATCAAATACAGATAACGTCGCCAACGAAGCCGCAAAACTTGGAGGATCCGGGGAAGGAACCGGATTTGCTGATGATGTTTTGAACGACGACCAATATCAACGACAAGTGGCAATCAATGAGTATGAAAGCGACCGTCAGACTGGAAATATTAGTAATATAGACGTCGGGAAAATGAGAATGGAGTTTGGGGTGTTGCGAAACCCGCCAAGCATGAACACTTCTGATGTGTTACCATTGCTGGCTGAGATGAGAATGGTGGATGTTGATGAGAAGACTCAGATGCATTTTATAGACCTTTTAGGTATGTATTTTCCTAGTGAGGGCGAGGTTTTTGTTTTCACGCGATCTGTGAAATTTCAAGCTTCTTTTGCTGTACCTCATTTGATGTTGAACGAAAAAAGATTCATGCATGCAAAGGAGTTCATGCAGGAGTACCGTGAACTGCAGCCTGAAAAGGAACGTATGACGGTACTGATGCTTGAGACGGAGGTAAGACGGGCCCGCAAATGCGAATATGTAGGCTATTTGAAGATGAATGGCACGGATTATTCTCAGGAGGATATTGATATGATCGAGGAGGAGCTTATAACGCCTCTTGGAAGACCAATCAAGAAGATCCCTGATTTTGATATCCTTGACGGGATAATGTACTCTCCAGATTGTGGATTGTCTTTTGCTATAGGCAAAACAGCCCAATCAATTGCAAATGATGGTGATGATAAAAATGGGATTTTACTGGACGGATTACAGGGAAAGGCAACCAAGGTGTTGATTGTGCATACTAAAAAAGTGTTTATTGTGGCCCTTATTATATTATTGTCCCAGTTATATCTTCTAATTAGACAAATGAACGTCACGCGTACTCCTTCTAGAACGTCTAAAATAAGTGCGCTGACATTGACGATCATAAATGTGGTTGATGGAACCAGTACAATGGTGTTGTTTATGGGGACGGTTTTGACCTTAGAACTCTACATTCCATTGATGTTGGCCACTATTGCCTCGCTTATTTTGAGTGCTATTTTCGAGATGCGTTACATTGCTAGTGTGTATGTTTCGCAAGCTAACGAACAGCCTATTGATTTATGGACTGCGTTACGAGGACGGCCATCCGATAATGGGGGAGCGGAGGAGAATAATGGTAATCCCCCTGAAGAGGGACTCCCTGCTCCTGTGACTACTGCAAATCCTGTTTCAAATGGAAGTACTAATGCAGGAACCACTGATGACGCTGCTGCCGCTGCAACTGCCCCTGGGGCCCCTATCGCTCCTGGCGGCATGACCTTGGCGCCGGACGATCCACGTGCAATTGCTCCGGCACTCTACCCTCGTTACTTATTCTCCATTGTCTTCTGTACATATTTGGTTGGAATAGTCACAGAATGGCCTATATCAGCTCGTTATTTTGCCGAGAAGGTTATGCTTACCGCCATTAACTCCTACTGGTATCCACAGATATTTAGAAACGTGGTGCGAGGAACGAGGCAATCACCTTTCACTAAAGAGTTTATTTTTGGAACCTCGTTAATAAGACTCGTACCGATATATTATTTCTTTTTGAGTGGAGAAGAAGGCAACGTTCTTCATCATCATAAGGATGCGAAATTTGCCGGGTTTTTATCCATCTGGATATTGGCGCAGATTGCTGTCATGTACTTGCAAGAAAAATGGGGCGCTAGATTCATGCTCCCTAAGTCAATGCTTCCTACAGTCTATGATTATCACCCAAGACTACTAAAGAGTGACCTTGAAAGTGGGTTTGGTGTTGATTTGGTTAAGGAAGACACCAACACTAATGGCGGCATGTATAAAGTTGACTGTGCAATATGCATGACAGATGTTGAAATCAAAGTCAACCACGCAGATCATCAAGCGGCTGAAAGTGAGCGCTTGCTTTCTGATGTTGAAGAGGGTCTTGGTGAGGGGCGTGAGGTTCAGGGGGATCAAGCGTACATGGTTACCCCTTGTAGACACATCTTCCACACAGAATGTTTGGAAAGCTGGATGAGGTACAAACTACAATGTCCTGTATGTAGAAACTCACTTCCTCCAATATAATACGATACGGAAACCGAAATCCTATGTCCTATAGAATAACAAAAATGCCACTACGTGATCCAGAGGCATATTCATTACCAATAATAAAAAAAAAGACCAACAACCCTCAAGTGGTGTTCAAATATCAGTTCCAATATAGTGGTAATCGTTTACTTGAATACACAATTAATGTCGCTTATGCTTACGAATATCCATGTAGCCTATCGAAAATCCAGGGACTCACAAATCACTCAAACCCTCTAAACCAGATCTCCCCGCGAGATCCTTGAGAGACATAATGTTTCTCCTATCGGAGCGCAACTCTGTGGCGAATTTCGTCCCGAAATTTCTTCTCCCGGAGTTGAGCGAAGTTAAAAAACGATCTTACATTAAGCGCTCTAGCCGTTTTCCTAGTATTTTTGTTGTGTTTTTTGCCTCTGATTTATATTTATGGAACTAATTGGGGCAAATATTTTATTTTGCTGGAATTTTTATTTCCGTTTCGATATTCCTTTTTCACTCTGGACAGCGCGGTGCAGTAGTTAGCGGTGCGCTATTTTTTTTTTCTTTTTTTCAAGTGAGGGGTAGGTGGGGCAGGGACCCATATAAATGGTATTTCCAGCTCAAAAAACGCTGGCAGTCGGCATATTTTTTGCCGGCAGATTAGCAGAAAAATTTAATATTATTTTTACAACAATAACACGCTCATTAGGGGACGTTTCAGAAACCAAGTTGAGCTTTTTTCAGGCAATCAAAGCTAAAGCGATTGCGGTATGTATGTCATGTGACCTGTACTAAGAAGCTGTCAAAAGAGAAATTCAGTGCTTTGTTGTTATCATTGAGATTTTACATCAAAAGCGCGATAGGAACTTTTATGTGAGGACAATATATCACGCAAATCTGTCCTATGTGGGCCGTATGTAGGACGTGACTGTGGACAGGACAGGATGGTAAATAATATCAGTATGTATGGGTATTGGTAAGGGCAAGGTCAAAGACCAATTGCATAGAATCATGATCAATCTGAAACCAAGTAATCGTAATATGAGTCAATCGACGAATCTGATTTCGTAGGATACGGTAGCCGCACTTAACACCCATTTCTGAATCCTCTTGTTCCTTCCTCGCCTCTAGTAGTCCCTCAGCCATAGTTCTGTCTTGGTAGATGAGTTATTAATTTCTCGCGGATTAATCAGGCCGAATGAAATTTAGAGTTCAGCTCTGCCGAAGAAATATGGATTTCTGCTGTTTGCAAACCTTATTTTTCTTTTGCAGAATTTTCATAATATCCAACATTAACTAGTAATATTGATATATATTTATCAGCCATATTATTAATATAAATACCAGTGGATCCCCCTTCCTTCCCGTTTATCAGAGATGGTTATTCTTTTTCTCTCTTCTTCCATCTCACCAATCATAATTGTTTGTTTGATCTTTCTCACTAGTTCATTCTGACACTTCCCTCCTCTCCAACTATCCTATATTGCAAATAGTTATCTAGTGCTCTTACTGCCTAATATCTATTTCCTCTATACATATAGACCTTTTGTTTTCTTAAATACCCAACTCAATTACATACCTATACCAGTGATATTCAAATATCTAGCTTCTTTTCATATTGGATCTGCGCTTGAACTCCGGTTTTCTTTCACTTTATCCCGCGACAGAGTTCTTACTCTCAAAACAACAAACTAATTAATCCTTCAGATTGCTACGATGTCTTCTCCTTACAGCCATCAAAAAGCTCACTCCTCGTCGGATTCTCTCAATTCCGAGAACTCTGAGAAAGTTGAGACTTTCAACCCAGCTGTCTTGACACATGATAAAGCTAAAAACGGTTCTTTATCGAGAATCTCTTCGAGAATTTCTCAACGTTTCTCTAGAGCTTCCGATGTCGAAGGTCAAACCGAAGAAGCTATTTTTGCAAACAACTTGCATCAAGCTCTTTCTAACCCTGATGCTGTCCAAAAAATTCAAACTTTGGCCAGAACTTTATCTAGAAGAACTAAGAAACAATTAGACCACTTCGAAATCAAGGATGAAGATTTCGACTTAAAGTTGCTCTTGGAGTACTTGCAATCCAAATCCTTGGAACAAAACATTGAATCCTCTGCCTCTGGTGTTGCCTTCAAAAACATCACTGCCACTGGTCACGATATTTCTGCTGCTTATGCCCCAACTGTCTCTGAAATGCTTCGTGATGCTGTCCATTGGCCAGTCAAATGGTTCACGAAAAAGGAAACTGGTCTCAGAAACATCATCCACAACTTTTCTGGTGTTCTTGAAGCCGGAGAAATGTGTCTTGTTCTTGGTAGACCAGGTGCTGGTTGTTCCACCTTACTTAAATGTGTTTCTGGTGAAACCTCCGAATTGGTTGGCCTTACAGGTGAATTCTCTTACGATGGTCTTTCTCAAAAGGAAATGATGAACCGTTTCAAAGGTTATGTTATTTACAACCCTGAATTAGATGTTCATTTCCCAACCATCACAGTTAAGGAAACCATTGATTTTGCTCTTAAAACTAAAACTCCTAACAAAAGAATTGACGGCTTCTCTAGAAGCCAATATGTTAACAACATGAGAGATCTTTGGTGTACCGTGTTCGGTTTGACTCACACTTATCAAACTAATGTTGGTAACGATTTCGTTAGAGGTGTTTCTGGTGGTGAACGTAAGCGTGTGTCTATTGTTGAGGCCCTTGCTTGTTCCGCTTCTCTCTACTCGTGGGATAACGCTACCAGAGGTTTGGATGCCTCTACCGCTTTGGAATTCACCCAAGCTATCAGAACTGCCACCAACATGTTGAACAACTCTGCTCTTGTTGCTATTTACCAAGCAGGTGAGAACATTTACCAATTGTTCGATAAGGTTACCGTTATCTACTTGGGTAAGCAGATCTACTGGGGTCCTGCCGAGAAAGGTAAGGCTTACTTCGAGAGTATGGGTTACGTCAAGCCTAACAGAATGACTACTCCAGAATTCTTGACTGCTATTACTGATCCTAACGGTAGAACTGCCAAACCAGGTATGGAGAACAAGGTTCCTCAAACCTCTGACGAATTCGAGCAATACTGGTTGAACTCTCCTGAATACCAAGAATTGATGGCTGATTACGACCGTTACACTCGCGAACATTCTCACGATGAAACCTTGCACAGATTGGAGGTTGCTACTTCTCAACGTAAAGAGAATATGCAACGTAAACAATCTCAATTCGTTGTTTCCTACTGGTCCCAATTATACTACTTGATTCAAAGAGGTTTCCAAAGAAGTAAGGGTGATATGACTTATATCTCTATCTACTTGTCTTCTTTCTGGAGTAAAGGTCTTATTGTCGGTTCTATGTACTACAAGCTTCCTTCTGATACTTCTGGTGCTTACTCTCGTTCTGGTATTCTTTTCTACTGTCTTTTGTATTGTGGTGTTACTTCTTTGGCTGAAATTGCTAAGTCTTTTGCCAACAGAAAGATCACTCTTAAACAGAAATCCTACTCTATGTACCATTTGTCCGGTGAAGCTTTGCAAGAGATCATTACTGAATTGCCTGTTAAAGTGCTCGCTATTATCTTGCTTTGTCTTCTTTCCTACTGGATGCCTCACTTGAAGTTCGACGCTGGTGCTTTCTTCATGTACATGTTGTTCTTGATTCTCGTTAACCAATGTTTCTCATTCATCTTCAAGCTTGTTGCTACCATCACTTACGATGGTGAAACTGCTCACGCTCTTGGTGGTTTATGGGTTCTTATGTTGTCCATTTACGCTGGTTTCATCTTGAAGTTGCCATACGCTCATCATGTCTTGAAATGGATCAACTGGCTTAATCCTATGCGTTACGCTTACGAACAAATTCTTTCCACCGAATTCCACGGCCGTAAAATGAAGTGTGCTACTATGGTGCCTTCTGGAACTGGTTACGAAAACGTTTCGGTAAACAACCAAGTCTGTTCTCTTTACGGTTCTGAATACGGTCATGATGTTATCAGTGGTGATGCTTACATCAAGAAACAATACCACTTTGAATACAAACACACCTGGAGAAACTTTGGTATTAACATCGCCTGGACTGCTGCTTTCATTATCCTTAACACTCTTCTTTCTGAGTTCATGAAGAACGTTGAAGGTGGTGGTGATATGTTGCTTTATAAGAGAGGTTTCTTGCCAAAAAACGGAAGTGAATCTGTTGACGGTAAAGTTGCTACTCGTGAGGAAATGATGGTTGCTCTTAATGGTCCTGATGCTGATTTCGAAAAGATTCTTGCTGAAAAGGATGTCTTCTCGTGGCAAAACTTGGACTATGTTATTCCTTACGACGGTGCTCAGAGACAATTGTTGAACAACATCCAAGGTTACGTTAAACCAGGTACTATGACTGCTCTTATGGGAGAATCTGGTGCTGGTAAGACCACTTTGCTTAACACTTTGGCTCAGCGTATTAACTTTGGTGTTATCACTGGTGATATGCTTGTTAACGGTAGACCAATCGATGCTTCCTTCAAGAGAAGAACCGGTTACGTCCAACAACAAGATTTGCATTTGGCTGAATACTCTGTTAGAGAATCCTTGCAATTCGCTGCTGACTTAAGACAACCTAAAGACACTCCTCAAGCTGAAAAGTACGAGTATGTTGAGAAGATTATCAACTTACTTGGTATGCAAAACTATGCTGAAGCTATTGTTGGTAAGATGGGTCGTGGTCTTAACGTCGAACAAAGAAAGAAATTGTCTATTGCTGTTGAGTTGGTTGCTAAGCCATCTCTTTTGTTATTCTTGGATGAACCAACTTCTGGTTTGGATTCTCAATCTGCTTGGTCTATTGTTCAATTCTTGAGAGCATTGGCTGATTCTGGACAAGCTATTCTTTGTACTATCCATCAACCTTCGGCTACTCTTTTCGAAGTCTTTGACAGATTGTTGCTTTTGAAGAAAGGTGGTAAGACTGTCTACTTCGGTGACATTGGACCAAACTCTTCTACCTTATTGAACTACTTCGAAAGACAAAGTGGTGTTAAATGTGGTGTTGAAGAAAACCCTGCTGAATATATCTTGAACTGTATCGGTGCTGGTGCCACTGCCAGCAGTAGCGCTGACTGGTATGACCTCTGGAGAAACTCTCCTGAATATGAAGCTGTCACTAAGGAAATTGCTCTCTTACATCAAGAATTACCAAAGAGACCTATTTATGAAAGTGCTGAAAGTCTTAAGTCTAAATATGCTACTACTCTTGACAAACAATTCATCTATGTCTTGAAGAGAACTTTCTTACAGTTCTGGAGATCTCCTGTCTATATCAGAGCTAAGTTCTTAGAATGCGTGGCCTGTGCTTTGTTCGTTGGTGTTTCTTTCATTGGTCTTAACAACTCTGTTGCTTCTGCCGGTAATGCTTTCTCTTCTGTGTTCATGACTCTTTTGATTGCCTTGGCTATGATCAATCAATCTCATGTGTTTGCTTTTCCATCTAGAGAACTTTACGAGGTCAGAGAAGCAGCTTCTAACACTTTCCACTGGTCTTGTTTGTTATTGGCTCATAGTGCTGTTGAAATCTTCTGGTCCACTCTTTGTGAGTTCATGTGTTTCATCTGTTTCTGGTTCCCAACTAGACAATCAGGATGGTCTACTACTACCGGTTACTTCTTCTTGGTTTACGTTTTGATCTTCCCATTATACTTTGTGTCTTATGGTCTTTGGATTCTTTACATGTCTCCTAACGTCCCATCTGCTTCTATGATCAACTCCTTGTTCTTTGCTACTCTTATGTTATTCTGTGGTATCTTACAACCTGTTGACTTCATGCCTGGTTTCTGGACCTTCATGTACAAGACCTCTCCATTCACTTACTTTGTTCAATCCTTTGTCACTCCATTGGTTCACAACAGACCTGTCCGCTGTACTAAAGATGAATTCTTGATTATGCCTCCACCATCAGGCCAAACCTGTGGTGAATACTTGGATACTTACGTTAACACCAACGGTGGTTACTTGAAGAACAGCTCTGCTACTGACATGTGCCACTACTGTGCTTACACCTACCAAGATCAAGTTGTCGAACAATACAATGTTAAATGGTCTTACAGATGGAGAAACTTTGGTTTCTTCTGGGCCTACATCATCTTCAACTTCGCGGCTATGTTGATCTGTTACTACTACATGAGAGTTAAAGTCTGGTCCCTCAAATCTATTCTTGACTTCCAATCCTGGTTGAAACCAAGAAAGGAGAGACACGAGACCTCCAACGTCTTTGCTCCTCAAGCTGGTGATGAAGATATTTTGAAGAAGCCGCAATCCGAAACCTCTGGTGAGAAATCGGCTTAAATCGTCCAACTACATCCTTCCCTTGCTATATCTTCACCCTCATCCTCATCCTCATCCATCCCCTGATAAATTAATAGTAAAATAGAGATTTGAAAATGGGAAAGAACAGTATTAATCCCCTTGAACAATTTAATTTCTCTTTTTAATATTCATCATTGCCTTCATTCATTATTCGTTCGTCTTTTATAAACTCGTTCTTTCATTTGGCTTTTTCGTTTTCTATATCTATTTATTAGTTTATCCATATTATATACACATTATTAATATTCAATACTATTATTATTCAAATATATTAAGCGTAGCAAAGCCACTACTAATGGTTGTCTAATAATTAATAATGGTTGTCTAATTTAAGTGTCTAAGCTACATAAATAATCACTATAACTATATATTTTAAACACCCTTCTTCAATTGCTTGTTCTCCTCAAGAACCTGCTTCACGAGACCCTTCAACTCAACAATCTCCTTGTACAAAGCATATGTCTGCCAATTCATTCCAGCCTTGTTAGCAATCTCAACAGCAGGAGCTGCCTCAACGATTTTCTTCTTCCAGGTTTCTTTGTCAATTGAGAAATCTGGATCCTCGGTCTCAGCAATATGTTGAACTCGTAAGCCAAGAGCAACACGTCTGTTGACGTTTCTATGGTCACTTTCGCTGTTGGAATCGTCATGGAAATCATAACCGTCTTCCAAATCCCATTCATAATCGGCCTCATTAGCATCATCATCAAATCCATTGATTCTATTGTACTTCACCCGTTGAGCATCTTTGGATTCCTTGTAAGCAATATAGATTAACAAGGGTGTATAGATTACCATCATATACTTGTAGGCCAAGTCCTTGTAGGAGTTTTTGCTTAACCACCAACCAAATGGGATATGAAGCAAGAACACTTCAATAAGATTGAAAGGTGGAACAAACACATCCTCGTCTGGAGCTCTGATGTATCTAAGAGTTTTCTGAGCTACCAAAGCAAGATACTCATCGTTAGCATTCTCAATGATGTTCTCATAAGCTGTGTTGTACAATGCCACAAGAATATTTAACAAAATAACTGTGACAGAAAACGAATACATATAGTAGAGGATTTCACCATAAGGTGAGGTGAATGCCGAAATAGAATCAATATCACCCTCGCCAATAATTGTAGTGAACATCACCTTAAGCAACAACTTGGTGACGTCACGCTTCCCATCAGCTGAGTCCAATCCCAAAAACGCCTGTAAAAACCCTATCATGACGACAAATAATAAGAAGAAGAATATCACTGACTCTTTGAAAAGAACCTTTAATACAACCAATAAAGCACCCACAAATCGCTCGGCATCCAAAAATAACAACAATCTCGACCACATTAGGGGCGCTGCACACGAGAGAACCCGGAAAGAGACCTCGTTAAGTGCCTGGCGATTCGGTGAGTCGAGGTCTTTGGATAATCCAGCGATTCTTATACAGAAACTGGCAACAATAACCGAGTACATCACGTCATTAAATACGTTCCAAAAGCCTATATAATTATAGCCGACATGATAGAGTTTCACAAGCTCATCGATAATAAATGAAGACGTTAAGAGATAAAACACGATCTCCCAGTTACCCATCTGCATGTCATATTTTAACGAATTAATTATGATCGTATATATGCCTAGAAAGATCATTGAAACAAAAATCTCTACAATGTTCTGATACAACGGGGTTTTGATTCTGTCGGGGTCATAATGGGCCCAGTAGCTACTGTTGTTAATTCCGTAGTATAATTCATATTTTTTGGGGTCCTGATCAGATTGAACAATCCAGCCACGCCAGAGCCATTTCACGCACTTTTGGTATCCACTGGATCCAATAACAATCGTCGAGTGTAGATCAACAGCAAGTTCAAGAGCATTTACCGGATCGGAATCCTTATCGTTCAAGTTGATTGAGTATCTATGACACAACATTTCGATGAATAAATAACTTTCGTCTTCCTCATCTTCAATGATGATTTTGGCTAATTGTTGTGCCGCAAGACATCTGGACATAAATAGCTCGCTATCATATAATTCACTGAACGACATTAACCGGTACCAGTGAGACACTTTTAACAAACAAAATATCAATACAGCTCGATATTTGCGTGAAGAGGTGTGAGGCTTTCCATCACCCTTTCCACCGGCCGCCTCAAGAGTCAATGCTACAACACCTCTATTGAGGATCTCCGAAAACGGATTGGTGATCAAATCGGCCTCAAATTGGATAGGAACCACTTGATCAATAAGAAACTTCAAGTTCAAAGCAATCCGAAGAATCTGTCTAGGTGTGGGGGTGGAGTTCAATCCAATATCTGTCCCCTCTTCTAAGGAAGCAGAAAGTAACGGCGTGCCAGACATATCTGCTGCTGTCTAGATGATTTTGCTTAATGAAGCTTCTCAATAAACATAAAGAATAATGGTGGACATAAAGAAGAAGCTAGAAGCAAGAGTTTCTACATCAGCAATTCTCCATATTTTTTGTTTATATTTCAAATGAAACAGGTTAGTTAGATTTAGTGAGGGTCTGAGCAAATAACCAGGGTTTCTTAAGTTCCCCTTTTTTTTTCCGACCAGCCTTCAAACGGTCGTTTCAATACTACCATAGGCTGATTTGCTGCTTTTCTATGATAGCAATAAAAGGGCAAAATGCTGAATATCTTATTTCTTATCAGCATATTTTTCTGAGATAAACTCTTTTGTTTGCTCGACAACGTACCGTATTTTGTAGCTATTTTGGTAGGTTGCTTATCAGCCGTTAGTTGTTTGTCGTCGGCATTTGCGGGTTATGAGCGGTGGTGTGTATCTGTAAGATGCACATATCTGGTACCTCTCTGCAAATACAGCATAACTAGTAAAGCCGAATATAGTAGTTATGATAAATACAATAGATTTATATTATATTGTGGCTGACAGAGATTTTTGGTTTCCGATTTTTTTTTTATTTGCATAGCCACTATCAACAGCCACTACCAACAGCCTCTGCCCAGCCATAGAAGGGATTTCTTCAGCCTTAGTATATATGAATATAATTCACACCATGTTTGGCTGACCTGTGGGTGTCTGGGGGGGTCCAGTATATGTATCTGCTCCCCTGCGTTTGTCAGATGCCGTTAGGTAAGCACGCCCAAAAGTGGCTTGTCGATGTATGTTACAAATAACTCCCCATCCGGCAAAATTACGCTCACACCTCCAGATATCCCTATATTTAATTAATCCTAATTAAGCAAATATATCACCCTGATCGTCTTAGATTCGCGCAAAAGTGCCGTATGCATCCATGGTTTTGCTGCGGGTGGTCGGCATTCCTTGCATGCAAGGTGAAAAAAAAAAAAAAAAAAAAAAAAAAAAAAAAAAAAAAAAAAAATTTTTTTTTTTTATTTTTTTATTTTTAATATCGTTTATTAATATTTATATTGACTAAATTAACTACTATAAATTTTTAATTGTTTGTTTTATTATATTATTTTCATTTGTTAGAATTTGTTTGATGATATGCTTTTTTTTATATATTT
>JAKVQV010000033.1:0-36426 GCA_030490795.1 Saccharomycopsis sp. yHQL182
TCCAAATTGTATAATGTTTATGGTGAAATTGAGGGAACTCTTAAGAACGAGATCATTCTTATTGGTAACCATAGAGATGCTTGGATCAAAGGAGGAGCTGGAGATCCTAATTCAGGTTCTGCTGCTGTTCTTGAAATCATCAGAGCCTTACAAGTATTACAACTCAAATACAACTGGAAGCCTTTGAGAACTCTCAAATTTGCTTCATGGGATGGCGAAGAGTATGGTCTTTTAGGATCTACTGAATTTGGTGAGTTACATCATGGAGAATTACAGAGAAGAGTAGTTGCCTACTTGAATGTCGATGTTGCTGCAGCTGGTTCGATATTTAAACTTCATTCGTCTCCACTATTGAACACCTTATTATTAGATATTGCCAAGTTGGTTGATTATCCTAAACCTAGCGAAGAAGCTGGAGAAGCAATCAACTTATACGATCACTTCTTTGAGAACAATAAGTTTATCAATATCTTAGGAAGTGGATCCGATTATACTGTGTTCTTTGAACATTTAGGGATTCCATCGGTTGATCTTGGCTTTGGTCCAGGAAAGAAGGACGCGATTTACCATTATCATTCCAATTATGACTCGTATCATTGGATGTCGAAGTTTGGAGACCCAGGGTTCAAGTTCCATAACGCAATTGCTCAATATTTAGGATTACTTGCTATTAAGCTCTCCGATACCGCAGTCATTGATTTTTCTTTAACTGAGAACTCCAAGGTTTTATCTATTTTGTTTGACAGAACAGTTGCTTCGATTCCAAAGGAATGGCTAAATACAACATTATCCACACATGAAGTTCGCAGTGCATTCAAGGATATTCATGAAGAGAAAGAGGATCCAGAGTTGAAAGAGCTAAAAAAAATCTTGCATGAAGCTAAGATTGACCGCTCGTTAAAGAAACGAGGCCATCATAAATGTCACGAAAAGAAAGAAAACCTTTACGAGCTTATTGAACGAGTCAAATTGACGGTGGCTAAGTTCAGTGAAGGATCAAAGGCTTTTGATGATTATGCCAATGAGCTTCAAAAGCAGATCGACCAAGACGACACCCCCGGAAAAAACAGGGGGTTAATTAGTGCGGTCATTAGAGTTAACAAGAAATTACAATATTTCGAAAGATTGTTCTTATACTACAAGGGGCTCAAAAACAGATTCTGGTTCAGACATATTGTGTATGCTTCGGGAAGAAACACCGGGTATGCTGGTCAAGCATTCCCTGGATTGGCTGAAGCAATCGAGGATTCGGATATCAAAGAGGTGTTCAAATGGCTACACATTATCAACAGAACCCTTGAAAAGGCGTCTTTCATTATAAGAATTTAGAAATAACTTATATAGCAAATTACATTTCACAACATTGGATAATACAAGAAAATACGACAAATGAATGTGCGTATCGAAGCCCCTGTGGTATTACCTATTCGTACAACCAGATCGTACAACCGCACCCCAACCGTATAACCAAATCCTCTCCTCAAATGAAAACGCCGCGATTACTAAATGCGTCCCAAACTGCTCTTGGATCCATCGGCTACAAAGGGCTCGCAACCCGGGTCACCATACAAAAGTTTCCTAAAAAAATTTTTCCCGCTGTATAACGGTCAAAAAAATTTTCAAGATATTTCAAGCTTGAGTCTTTATCTTCAGTTTTGTATAAGATAGCTGAAACTGTGTCAAAACGAACATCTTTTCTCTCACCCTTTTACTTCATCATAGCCGTTGTCAGTTCTTGGATGGTCTTCTTAATTTGCGTGTTTTTGCCCGATAATTGCCGTCTTTAATCTTCATTCCTGTATAAAAAATGACTATGCCTCATGTAAATAACCCCGCCGAGAGTCACAAGGTTCATATCGGTGGTAGAAAGTCGAAATTAGCAGTTGTCCAGTCTGAATGGGTCAAGGCCGAGATTGCTAAAAAATTTCCTCATTTTGATATCGATATCCTTGCGTTTTCTACCTTAGGAGACAAGGTCCAGAACGTCCCACTCTACTCGTTTGGAGGAAAGTCACTCTGGACCAAAGAACTCGAGATTCTTTTAATGCAGTCAGTCAACCCATACCCACAATTGGATCTTGTTGTGCATTCCTTGAAGGATTTGCCCACATTATTGCCTAATGAATTTGCGCTTGGATGCATTACCAAAAGGGAAGATCCATCCGATGCTTTGGTGATGGCTCAGAACTCTCCATACAAAACTCTACAGGACTTACCTGACCAATCTGTGGTGGGTACCTCGTCGATCCGTAGATCGGCTCAGCTAAAGAAAAACTACCCAAACTTACGGTTCCAGGTCATTCGCGGTAATGTGTTGACCAGATTAGCTAAATTGGATGACCCAGAAACTAGTTTCAAGTGTATTATTCTTGCAACTGCCGGATTGAAACGTCTTGGTTTGGCCGACAGAATCACCATGACTCTTAACTTAGCCAATTCTGGTATGTACCATGCGGTTGGGCAAGGTGCTCTCGGAATTGAGATCAAGAAAAACAACGAGCATATTCAAAAGATCTTAGATACTATTGCTGATAAGGAGGCTACAGTGTGCTGTTTGGCAGAACGTGCGTTGATGCGCACCCTTGAAGGCGGGTGTTCGGTGCCTATTGGAGTCGAAACACAGTACAACATGGCCGAAAGCGTTCTCACATTGAAGGCGATTGTGATTTCGCCCGACGGAAAGGAGTTCGTTGAAGACAAATTCACAAAGCAAATCTCTGATAAAAACTTGGTTCAAGACAGTGAGTCGGTTGGAGAGACATTAGCCCAAACGTTGATCGAGAAGGGCGCCAAAAAGATCTTAGATGAGGTTAACTTTGACAAGATCAAAAACGAGGAAGAATTGGCTAAAAAGTCTGAGACGGAAATTCCTAAGGAAACGCTTCATAAGTTGAAGGTGGAACACTCTGACTTACCTTTAGGAGACGGGTTGGATTTGTAGTCTTATTCGCCTCTCTGATCTCTACAGACAGCTATTTCTACAGACATACATTCATAGTTTGCATACATCTTCTTATTCTTGTTTCTTCATCATTCCATCATTCCATTATTCTTAATATCTTCTTTTTTTTGCTGCGTTCTTTCTTATATTTGTTCAACTTGGGGGTTTATCCTGTATATAATCGGTGTTCTATTATGATTTATTTACGCATTCATGAATATCTAATAAAATGTCACTATACTATTCGCTTTATTCTGTGGCTGACGTTCTGATTTATGGTTAGCAGCAATTGGCTATTTAAGACTAAATAAACTTTGTGCTGTATGCTTCATGCTCTTTGGGCGGGTGATCTTCGAGCTTCGGTCCTCTTCTCTAAAGAATACGCTGACACGATTACAGCAGCTGATATGAGACCAAGGAGGATGAACGAGTACATTATGGGGCTGTGGACGGTGTTGGTCGTTATACTATGGCTGGATCTGTATGGGAATAATCAATAAGTAATTAATTGAGGGATCCCCCTAGCTTTTATACTCTAGGCCCACCACCGGTTCTCCCACCGGTTTTCCGGACGTTCTGGGCGGTTTCTTGGGGTGTTTCTTTTGTCTGGACCACCCCAGAAACGTACCCCAATGGTTAACGTTTTTCCCCGGGAAGTCTTTCTAGCAATCAACCCACAATAATGTACACACTTACAATCCTTACAATCATATCAAGATAAGGCATTACAATTACATGGATTAATAGTATACAAAGCGAAAAACGGAGGCAGGAAATCACTACTACGATTTTTACTGAGAGTACCCACCAAACTTCTGCTCCCAGGAGTCGATCTTTGATCGAAGCTCGCCAATTAACGCTAAAGAGCCATTAGAGTTATTTTCGAAGAGTTTCTGGAAATTCTTTGCGAAGGTCTCATCCTCGTCCTCATCTGAGATGCTGCTTCGTGAGTCGTCAGCACTTCTCTGCTGGAATGACTCTAAGAGCTTCTCATAGGACTTTTGCTCTTCGGTGAGATCCATCGAGACATAGAAGATAAATTCAGAGATAGCAGCAATTCTCTTGCGCATTTCATTAATAGTGATCTTATTAGAAGGCAATCGAGGCTCAATAGGTTTGTCAGAATTCATTAATATTGAATTATGAGCCTTGGTTCCACTGGAGGCAGATATTGACAGCTTTCCGTTGCTGCCATTACCAGACGTCGCCGATTGGCCGTTACGTCTCTTTTTGGCACTGCGGGGAACACCATTGCCCGCACTCGATCTTGATTTTGACTTTGCGGCCGTGGGAGAAGCTGAACTATCAAACACCACACCGTTTCCATTGTTGTTTATTCCAGATCCACTACCAGAAGCAGCAGAATTGCCTGCTGTAGGTTTTCTTTTCTCGTCACCGTACGTTGACGGCGTGGCAGCTCTTCTTCTTGGTCTAGATCTTCTTTCCGTATCCATACTTATATCACCTTCATCATCAACATTACTGTTATCCGTATTGATTCGATCCTGTTCTTCTTTGACGGCTCTGTCTGTTTGTGAATCTGCGTCTTGACGGCCTTCTTGGTTGTTATCTGTTCTTCTTTTTTTTGTTGATTTGTTTTCGCTATGTTCTTTCTTAATACTCTCTTTAGCACGTCTGCTACTTCTTCTACCGCCATTGTCTCCTAAAGCGTCGAGATCTTCATTAATACCATCATCTACTTCGCTATAACCTTCTCCCTCGCCTTCAGCATCTCCATCATCTCCTTGAGGCGCAGATCTTCCACCTTTGCGACCTCTTTGATGCTTAGACTTGTACTCTTCTGCAGACTCTTTCAATGCAATAGCTAGCTGCTCGTCTTCTATGGAGTTTATTGTGGTTCTTTTCGATCGCGTTGTGTGTAATGGTTTTGATTCTGAATCGCTAATAGAGGCGCTTTTAGAGTTGTTATTACTTCTGTTGCTTCGACGCTTGCGTGCAGCAGTATGAGTAGATAATGAAGGAGATCTAGCACCAGAATCAGACCCATGAATTTCTTCATTACCAGCACTATCTGGGCCTGCTTCTCTTTGGCCTCTATCTCTTTGGTCATAATCTATACGGTCTTCATCTTTAATACCGTTTTTAGATTCAGAATTTTTAGATCTTGATGAAACAGAACTGCTGTTTGCATTGCTGTTTGCTGAATTATTCGCTTTATGACCCTTTGGTTGGGCAGGTCCATAGATAGAAGTCGAGCCATTTGGAGTTACTTGAAGCACGTGCAAATCAGGCCGGCAATTCTCACACCAATACTTATTAGGCACCTGGCTATCTGAGTAGATTGCCACACAATAGCCATGCTGCCATACGTTACATTTATCACATTGAATAAACAAACCAAGAACTTTTTCATCGTTGTAATACGGATCATGAACATCAAGCTGTAATTCCTGATTGCCACAAACACATCGTGTTATCTCGGCATTTTCCTCATCGCCTTCCAATTCTGCATCGGCTTCTTCATTTTCAACGTCCTCGTCTTCATAGTCATCTTCATGAGTTCCCCCGTAGGAGTTATTATTTCTAGAACGTCTAGTAGATCTTCTGCTTCCCATGGTTATAGCAGTAGCAATATAGCAGGGGGTGAGTTAAGAATATAACAAACTGGTCTGTTGTGGCAGCTGTTGTGGTGGAGGGTAGATGAGGTCGTTAAAGCTATCACAATATAATAAACAAATAGATAATATGAAAAGAAATGTAAATTTAAATTAAACTAGATATAGCGCAATTTCCCCAGCTGCCTATTTTTATATTTTTACATCCGTACACACGGGTTGATATAAACCCGTACACCGGGAAATAAAAGAAAAGAAGAACGGAACAAATACAATAAGGAAGGATAAATAAGGAAGACTATCGTCATAGAGAGACGCCCTAGTTATAACTGTATGGATTCGATAACAAACACCAGAAACCCAAAATGCAGACGCGGAAGAGAAGAACCAATCTCCAGAAGTCTAAAAGCTCTGAGAGCATAAACTTTCAGCGTAGTAAGAGTAGTGGCAAGTTGAAATACAAAGCTAACGGGAACTCTAAGTCAAATCTCCGGATGACTGCGTTGAAAAGAGTCAAATCAAACCCTGCATATACCAGCCCCGGGCAATTGTTAGGGACCCGCAAGAGCAAGGCCTCATTGGTAGAGCTTTATGACAATGATATTGAGAGAGAAAATGATGATCAAAGTGACTATGAAGATTATGATGAAACAAGCAACAGTATCAACAGAAATAATCTTCTTGTGGCTGATGTTTCGGTTTCAGCCACTACGAAATGGGATAAGCAGAAGGATCTTATTAATGGAGAGAGTGTAAAGAGCAAATACGAGTCGTTACCTGATGACAATTTTGCTGTAGTAAGAAATAAAGATTCATTTACCTTGATTGATAACGAGGATGATGAAGAGCTTCCGAAAATCAATATTCAGGGAAAAAGTGTAAGTACTAGCGAGAATGGGTCTCCGAAAAAGAAAGACAAGGCAGTTTTCAATATCGGTAGTTTTGATAGATTGCAGCAAGATGAAGCGGCTGGCGAAGATGATGACGATGACAATGACGAGCAGCAGCAGCAGCAGCAGCAGCAGCCTCACCTGAAGATCGTCACTCTGGATAACTCACTGACCTCCTTAATAGATCGTCAGCAGCATAAGAATCCCGTGGAAGAAGAAGCAGACAAAATCCAACAAAACAACCAGGTAAAGCACCAAAGAATACCGCCAACGGAGCAAGACAACCAGTCTAAAAAAGAATTAGGTGCTTTAGATAATAATTTAGCAAATTTACACCTCAAGAGTAGTGATGATCCTCTAGAACGTGATTCAGATATAAGTGTGATAAAAGATACATTGGTGACGATGCGTAAAACTGCTAGTGAGAAACACAATCTCCAGCCACAACTGCAGCTGCTAATGCAGATACAACAGCCTATCCAATTCAGGAAGAACAACTTATATGATCAAAAGGATACGCTTTCGTCGTCAAAATATGGTCTGAGTCTGTTTCATTCTCTTGCATCAACTTCATCTGCTGCACGTGGTAATAACAGAGCTGGTAGTGGAGCTTTTTCGAATTTTTCAAGCATTGCAGCAAGTAATCAGGAAGCAGAGTTCACTAATGCTGTTGATGAGCTGATTTATATTCGAAGAGTCAATGATAATCTATATTTAAGTTACTATGCAATCCGGAATTTTAGCAATCCGCTAGTTAGATGCATTAAAACAATCGAGGATTTTAAGTCCTTTGAGAAGGAAAAATCTGATAACGAAAGCATCAAAAGTGGTAATGGTGGCGATTTACTGGCAGATGTGAGATCTCTTAGATCAGCAATAATGGAGAGATCTAGCAATAATCTCAGTTCTATGAATAATGGTGCTAGTGGAAATGCTGGCAATATTGGTGGGTCTAGTTATAATGGTGGAGGAAGTAGCTATAATAATAGTCGTTCAATGAGTTCTCTTCCTGCCAATAAGAATTTCAAAAGCGAATTGATGCAGCTTTATAAGACTAACTCCCCTGCTTCTTCGACTCTTCTTTTTGGAAACAAGAGAAAAGATGATTTAAACATATATCAGTATGAAAATCAAAACGCAAATGACGGCAGCACTGCGAATAATAAACATAGACTATCTATTCTATCGTCTTCCGCAGCAGCAGCCGCTTTGAATGGAGCTGTTAATATTAATCTTAACAGTCGAAGCAATAGTACCAGACATCGCCGAGCTCCTCATGGAGGAAGCTCTAGCTCCCAAAAACGAGATAAATTAGGTAAATTAATTGTGCAAGACAAGAAGTTGTTTGAATTATTGGACTCAGTATATAAAGAAGAATCTGAGAAATTTAAAGCTAATAACATTTCTGAGGAGGAATATCAAAAACGAATTGGATTAATTGGGGGAAATATCAATTCTGGTATTAATAATGGACCTCATAATGCTGTTCCTCAACATGTATTAGCCCATAATGTCAATCATCATGGTATGGGAGGAATAAATCTAGCAAATGGTGGCGGGGCTAGAAACACAATGTTACACGCCATGCCTCGGACTAGTAGTGGAACTTTAAATCTCTTACAACAACAACAACAACAACAACAACAACAACAACAACAACAACAACAACAGCAGCAACAGCAGCAGCAGCAGCAGCAACAGCAGCAGCAGCAGAATATGTATGGTGTTAATGGAGGTGCTGTTCCTCTTAGTGATGGTCGGTATAGACAATCCAGACAAATGCAACCTACTACACGAGCACAACAAGGCCATCAACAAAACCCACCAATGCAAAGACAAGATTTCTTGAGGCATCTACAAAGGGAGCAACAGCTATTACAGCAGCAACAGCAACAGCAGCAACAACAACAACAACAACAACAACAACAACAACAACAACAACAACAACAACAACAACAACAACAACAACAACAACAGTATTACAGATGAGATAAGTCTAAGGCTGCTTAATATTTATGTACCATAATGTTTCATTAATCAGTTATTTCTTATAGAATGAATAGTTTCTAGTGAAGCTCGAACCAATCAGCAGTATCTTCATATATTCATGTTACCAATCTTTCTTGGTCTTGTAGCAAATATATATAGCACTCTTAAAGTAATTTATCACTATAGGCTGAATACTGATAGATATGAGGACAAATTTTGCCATTCGATTGGAGCTATTCATTATTTGAGGTTTAAGAATTATTGAGATTGGAAAATTCTGGAGTATGGGCATATCAATCAAAATCGATTATGCTTCTGACATATATTTATAGTAATAGTAATATCAACTCGTAACTGTCAATATACAACTCGTCTCATCGGTCTCATAATATGAGTCACACACTAACCAGATATTCAATTCATGGGTTCCTTCCTCCTCAATGTTGACCACCATTTTATATTGCTGCAACTCCTTTTTCAATACCACCTTTTTAATTGCATATAATGTTCGAGTCTTAACATCTCCAATAACAATCCACCAGCTCTCCAATTTTTCATATGGATAATGATTCGAGGTGACTAGTAATTGTGACTCATCTTCTATATCATCATCACGGGTGATTGTTACTGCAACTATAATGTCCTCGTTGATCTTCAAAGGCTCTTCGCTTAGAACCTTGTATTTAATTTCATTAATTATAGGATAATTGTTCATCATAGTTATAACTTTGTCCAATCTCCTCTCATTCTCTGAAATGTCCTTTCCTAAAAGTTTCAACTTATCATCATCATCCTCAATCTCAAGAAATTCACCTATTGTAGTTATTTCATTCTTCTCGAAATTCTTCAACACTTTATCCTCAACGAAGGGAATCTGCTTCAATGACGCCCAAGCATCCTTTTCCCAAATTGCCTGAACAATCATTTGAGAAAGATTCATCAATCTTAACACTATCAAGTTTCCGTCACCTGATAAAGTATCTATCATTGCTCCAATTAACTTTAACACTGTAGAAAGAATCTTATTGACATCTGCTGTAAGTTCTGCCGGTAATGTGTATCTTAGTAAGTACGCCTGTATGAGAATATATACCTTCAAAGGAATTGAAGTACGGTAACTGCTGACAGACTCAACTAGTGATTGAGACTTCATAGGAATTCTATTATGAAGCTTTATCAACGTATCTTCGTCTGACTTTCCAATGGATATTAAGTTTTCAAACTCGGTTGATAAACTAAGAACTTCAAGCAAGTTCTTCAATTGTAGTCTTTTGTGGCTCGAGGAGAGATTGACGTTGAATGTTTGAATAGTATTTATCAAAATGCCATAATGAGAAGCAATCATAGCTCCTTGTAGAGGAGAGATTGTTTCTGTAGCTTCTTCATCGTCGTCTTCTTTTTCTTCTTCTTCATTATCTTCAATCTCTACCAAATTTCCTTCCTTTAATTCCTCAATTGAGTTTTCAATTAACTCTGAAAAATACATGGATAATCCATTATCGCTGACATCTTCTATCTCGTAGAAGCTAGGGTTCAATTGAGCACGTCTGTAGAAAAAACTATATGTCAACCAGTCCATACAATCTTCAACTTTGGTGATAACTTTTTCGGCAATCTCAGTCATAAACAAATTAGTCAAATACATATACAAATTGCTCTCAACAGGAATTGCGTTAGCTATGAACCTCTTATAGTATTCTTTTTTACCAGGAGTTGTGAAGATCAAGACCTTTCCCAATTTATCATCATCTTCTACATCTTCTGCTGACTGTGCAATCTCAAGAATCCGTTTCTTTCCGTTTTTGACGGGGATTGCTGCTGCTAAACCAATCATCTCAGATAGCTCTGTGGCAGTATAATCGATGTATCTATGCTCCCTGCCTTCATAATACTGAGTTCCTAATACAATCACCAAATTAGCAGTTGGTGAAAACGTACAGGTATCTCTCGTTGCTAATAGAAGCGATACAATTCCCATACTGAATAAACTGTCAATTGCATCGCGATCACCTGCTTCCATACCTTCATAATATATGGCTATTCCACTCTGAGCTAACGTCTGCAAGACTGGATCGTTGATACTTTTGAAGAGTTTCTGTGCCAGTTTCTTTTTTTGAAGTGTTTCTGATACAAGGGACACTTCATCAATGTTCAAAAATCTCAACATATCTCTTGCAATCTCCACCGCTAATTTCCGGGTCGAAACCATGATCAACACGCGGCCCTCAGTGTTTTGCAAGAAGTCTCTGGTAACTTTATATGTAGGTTTAATCAACGAGTTAATAAAGGTTGGATAATGATGCAAATTGACAGACCGTAAATGGATCTCTAATGGATCAATCGTCTCACTAGGTCTGAAATTGAAGACATTAGTCTTGGAAATCCCAAGCCATGATCCAAAATCACGAGAATTTGCAATTGGTGATCCTAATGCCACTAATTGACAGCTCTTTTCTCGCTCTAACTGACTCATAATGAACCGGAGTCTTGCAATCAATACCTCGTAGATTGGGACATCATTTCCTACAGTATGACAATCGTCAAGAATGATAACATCGATCTTGGCGAAAAGCTTTTGCTGTTTGACCCACCGTTTGGTGATCATTTCAAAGTTCTCTGGAGTTGAAAGTACAATGTGACTGGAGTTCATCTTTTGAAGGTTCAAACTGGTTTCGCTCCCACTTGTCAACTTGGAGATCACTTTACCACCAGCCATGTCTGTAAAGTACCTTGACCACAACTGGTATAAGTGTTCAAGCTTAGTCTCATTCGGACATATATATACAATATGGCCAGGCTTTTCTTGTCTCCAATAATTAAATATCGCCAACTCTGCCAATACAGTCTTGCCAGAATTCTTTGATATTCCAACGAATAAGCTTTCATTTGCTTCGTTATATAATGTTGAATATACTTGCGACTGAAATTTGTTGAAATGGCAGACGTTTCGGACTTTGGAAAAGTACTCTTTGAACTGCTTTACTTTCACCTGGGTCGTAGATACTAATGGTAATTCTAGGATTTCTGTTGGAGCAGGGAATTTCTTAGGCAATCGCATGTTCATCAAGAGAACCGGATGAGTAACTTCAGATCCAAACCATTTCTCAGAGACCACTGTAAGGAAATAATTAGGACTTATTATCTCGTGAGTGGCAGAATTGATGTCTTTCTCGGGGATCGTAAGAGTGAAGTCTATGTAATGTTCTGTATTAACAAACCTTTTCTTGACAACCAACGAATCACTGTAAAGAATCCTTTCCCTGTTTGCATCTTCTACAAGAATTAAAAACTTCTCAGCTACACCATGAAGATCGTCGTTCCATTCCCATTTTGGAAGCATCATAATCTCAAATTTAAGGAACGAAGACGTTAATGGCGATACTCTATCGCTTACAATTTCGATTTTCGGAAACTGATGCAACATATCCAACACTTTAGTTCCTAATCTCTCCGAACCAATTGCTTGACCAACCTCTTGTGGGGTTTCGAGCTTAAGATAATATATCCAAGGAACTCTAGCGGTTTCTGTCTTTCTGATAACCTGCGGAGGACAATCTGGAAATTGACGCAATGGTGAATTCGAGAGCCACATGCGCGATTCAATCAGCTTACAACAATATAAACTTGTTTCTACGAGCGATGCCCATCCTTTACGTAGACAAATCTCGTGGATCGCACGGAAAATTCGGTTTGCTGATTGTGTGATGTACACCATATCAGCAATCAAAGCATAACCTTCAAGATTGAGCTTTGAAATGTACGCTTGTAGAAGAACAATCACTTTGGCTGAGTTGTCCTCGCTATCATCTCCATTGCCATCATCAACCGAGTTAGCCGTCGAAACCGGTATAGGTACTTTAGACACTAATGTTTCGATTTCCTGTTTCTCTTCTTGACGCACAGGGATGTATTTGAATTCACCAGAGAGTGCAAACACCTTGAAGAGATCAATAATCGAGTTATAAGGCTTCAAATTTTCGAGATATACACGCATGGAATCGCAATTGATATAATAATAAGAGGCTATACGGCCGAAATCTGTACTTATCACTTCGCCGGTCTCGGAGTTGTATTTCACAAGACCATCGTCTTTTAAAACCACTAATGCAGAATGAACCAAGTCACATCTTCTGTTGAAAAGCTCCTTATCGTTCTCGAAATCTTTGGCATCAACATGATATATCATTGGGGAATGCAACATCCGAACATACAAATAGGTATGTTTCAACCATTCAGCACCCTCCTCAACGGTTCTAACAGTTCCACCAACCACTTCTGCGTTCAAATGATCAACGAGAGACTTGTAGAATTGCGATTCAATGGGCAATTGCTGGTTCAAAATCGCCAAATAATACTGCATCTCTTCGTGTGTGGTGATAATGATACCCTCTCCGCTTTTATCATACCGTGGACGTCCTGCACGACCAAGCATCTGGAGGATATCTTGCGGAGAAAGCTCAGTCCAACATCCCTTCTCCGGAGAATATACTTGGGTCCCTTTTATTATGACTGTATGAGCTGGTAAATTGACACCCCAGGCCAAAGTGGATGTTGACACTAACACTTGAATATGACCTTCGGCAAAAAGATCCTCGGATATAGATCTATCCTCTCGCGATAACCCGGCATGATGAATACCAAAACCACTAGGAATCAATTCAGCAAGACCCTGATCTTTGACTTTTGCAGCTTCTGACTTTAATATTTCCACCGTGCCAGTGTCTCCGCTATCAATTAGCTTATCAAGGCTTTCCGTCTCGATCAACTTGTCCTTGAGAAAAGTTGCGGTTTTCACCGTATCTTTACGTGAAGCAACAAATATAATCACCTGATACTTACCTACGTTTTCGAGTAACTTGTCATAACAAGCATCGTTAATGGCTTGGACTTTCTTGAAAGCCTTCTTATCGGTTATACCAATAAACTGCTGGTTTAACGGACAAGGTCTGTATGTTGCGTCAAAATAGAACAACCCGGTGTCAAAATCTACCTGAAGAAACTCAGCAACATCTTTATAGTTAGGTAAAGTGGCTGAAAGACCCACCAATCGGATATGAATCCCTAAATCTTGCTCTTGTCTGAGAGTTCTTGCAACAATGCTTTCAAGAACTGGACCACGTTCATCATGAAGCAAATGGATTTCATCAATGATTATAAGTCGCACAAGATTGGTGTAACTGGTGTCGTTATTCTTACGGGTAATCACATCCCATTTTTCAGGAGTGGTAACAATAATCTGGGTTTCTGAGATCTGTTGCCTCGTTAATGCCGAATCACCGGTGAGTTCTCTCACAGAAACGCCTAAATGACCTAATCTCCTTGAAAATTCTCTCACTTGTTCCTGAACAAGAGCTTTCAATGGAGCTACATAAACAATCTTGAACTTTTTCAAGTTGATTTCGCCCGTGACTTCGTCTCGATAATTATCGATGACTCGAAGAACACTGAGCATTGCTACATTGGTTTTACCTGCACCGGTTGGAGCACAAAGCAACACGTTTTCATCTGTCTTAAAAGCAGTCGGAAATACAGTCGATTGCACCGGATTTAAGTGTGTTGTCTCGGTATTGGGGAAAACTTCATGAGTCCATTGTGGCATGTCAGTGGCCACATTTACAAGAGTTATCTTACTTAAGTCTGGTTTCTGAGGTGCAGGAACATGGATCTCTTCATATGATTTCTTTGTTTTCTTAATAGAACCTGCAGGAAGATTGATTTTACTGGTGGTCATCAAATGCGATCCTTCCTCGAACTTCAAGAGATTAAGGTCAATCAATTGCCGGGTTCGGTCAGTTTCATTATCGGAAGATAGCATGGGAATGTCCACGGTTTCCTGGTTGTTCAATTTTCTTTTCTTTTTGACTTCGTGCTTGACTTCATAGTCCTCATTATTAGTGACAGTTTCCAATTTTTCAAATTCGTCAATTAGCTTGTATAGTTCTAAATCATTCATTTCTTGTATGACCTTCATTTTCTCCTCTTCCGACAGATTCTCTTCATCCAATTGTAATAATTTCAAACGGAAATATATTTTGAATCTGTTAGCAACAATCAATGCAACAAATCTTTCAACCTGACTACTGGATGCGCCTGGATAAACTCTAAACATTTCCGTCAATCTGTCTGCAAGACTGTTCTCGTTGATTGCTTTATACAGGGATACCAATTGAAATATTTCGACAGCAAGAGAAGAAATCGTTCCCGATTCTTCTTGAGGTAATATATGCTTGAGCTTAGAAGGAATCCATATGGAATTAATTGATGCCACGGCTATCGAACTTGCCTTATTGTAAGAATTATTCGACTTCACGATTTCTTCGTCTTTATCTTCATCCTCATCTTCTTTTTCATCTATCCCTTGCCCATTAATAGAGTCTACCTTAAGATCGTCTTGCTGGCCTTCGTCATCATTTTCATCATCATCATCTTCTTCGTCCTCGTCATCTCCTTCATCAAATGTCACTGCCATTATCTTGCCCTCATCTTCGACCTTCAACCCATCGCTGTCTTCATCATCGTTATAATCCGTGATCTGATTAATTAAAGTCACTATCGTATCTAATTGGTCTTGAGATATTTTCGTGTCCAATACTTCCGAACACTTCACATCTATTTCCTCTTTTTCTTCCTTCACAATTGTGATCAACTCATCAACAATAGATCTCATGACATCGCTGTTGGAGACATCTTTCATGAAGTTTTCAAAGGTCCAATCATATAAAGACAGGTACACTAATGATGTTTTCTCGCTCTTTGGAAAGTACCTGAGACCCTCGGCAGCAGCTCCTGTAGTGGATAACGCCACTGTAGATCGTGTCAACTTATTATTAGCTTTCTTCAATATCTGCTCTTCCCGTTTCTGGAAAAGTTTCTTATTCTCGATTAACGATGGATCCTGATTATCACCCGTGGCCATTGAATCCAGTTTACTTTGCTTTAGCCTGGACCCCAAATCGGACTTTCGTATCTGATTTTTCAACGAGCTAGGCTGTGATATCTGAGCATCTCTCTTATTGTTATTACGTCTCGAATTTCGTTGGTCCTGACGGAGAACTTTATTCGACATCTCGTCGTATTTGAACCTCTTCATATCGTCACTCATCTTCGAAAGCAGTGTAGTACCCTTCTTGTCTTCGTTGGCCTCTTCATGTAGGCTTAATTAATTTTGACATCAATATCAATGTCTCGATGATTACCTATGCTTACTGCAAGTTATTTTTTTTTTTTTTACTACAAAAAATTTTCTTGTTTTGGCATGCATGAAATTTAGTCGGACCCATATATATGGTATACAACACAGACGACTAAACGCTACGTATATAGCCTACATCATTCTACATCATTTATAATACTATATATATATTGGGAATTGTCGAGACAGAACTCCATCAATCTTATCTAACATCAATTATTATGCCCTTCAGGTTCTTCATCCCCCTGTGGTTCTTCCTCGCCGTCTGATTCTTCATCCCAGTCTTGATCTTCTTCCTCCAAATAATCAGACCAGTTAGACACATCATCATCATCATCATCATCATCATCATCTGATTCTAAATCCTCAAGATTGAGTGATTGCAAGTTCTCTAAAACAAGCTCGTCACCTTGAGGTTTATGGCCCGATATATCAATATGGTTTAAAAGCGGGAGATTTCGTAACTCAAGTCTTTCAATAACACAATCATAGAGATCTAAACGCTGAAGTTTCGGAAAAAACTTCTTACCGTCTGTTATTATCAATTCTGTTACCAGGTTTCTGAGTGAAAGGTTTTGAAGTTCACTAGTCCAGGATTCATCAAACGTAATATGTTTTAGATTACATCTGCAAATACTAGCCTCCTTCAATACTGGAGTCAGTAGCTGAGCCCCAAACTCAGAAATTTCCATTCTCCATACGTACAATGATTGTAAATTGGAAAACTTTTTGCCCTTGAAGAAATCGAATTCCTCACCGTCAAATTCAAAATCATTACGATTTTCGCAACTAAAACTTCTTAACTGATCGTATGGCTCGATCCTCAACTTTTTGACACGTCCACCAATAGACAAATCAGTCAACTTTGGTAAACGGAGTGTCAACCTTTCAGATAGAATCAGCTCGAGCAGCAAGTTTCTGAGTTGTGGATGGTCTATTATAATGTCTTCTGAGATACTATTGTTGGAGAAGTTAGCTTCCCTTAAGTTTGAGAGCTTTCCCAAAAAGTCAAGACTTCTTGCTATCTGATTGCTGGATATATTCAATTTTTCAAGACTGATTAATTTGGCCAAAACAGCACAGTCAAGAATCTGATTCTTGCTAAGATTTAACCATTTAAGTTTGCTCATTTTTGTTAAAGCAACAATGTCATAAATCTTATTATGACCAAGATCTAAATACTCGAGTCTGGACAGTTTTGCAAGGGGAGTAATATCAGTAATCTCGTTGTCGTTCGCATCTAGCCACTTAATATTGGTCAAAGACTTCAAACCGTCTATATTGTTGATTTGATTGGTATTCATTTGTAGCCATTCTAGATTGACCAAGGAGTTCAAAGCATCAATATTTGTTATATCGTTATTACGGATATTAAGTCTCTTCAAACTCAATTCAAATCCCCTGAAACTGACAATATTAACCACATTATTACTAGATATATCTAATTCCAAAAGATTTGGGCATCCTGGGAGTCCATCAAATGTTGCGTTATTACAGCCAGACAAGGTTAGCTTCTCTAAATGCTCGCATCGAATATCTTGGGGATTGTCAAGTTCACAGTTACTGATTGACAATGACTTTAAATGGGAGAAGTTAGATAAAATACTGTAGTCATGAACAGGAAAGAAAGACACCATTTTAAGACTCTCGGTGTTGGGGAACATTTTCGCCAAAACATCAATAGGTCCGTGATAATCGTCACAATAAGTATCATATTCGAGTTCCAACTCACGTAAACTCTCACAGACAGTCTCCTGATTGTTGATGATAAAGTGACTCCAATCACAGCTACCGACACTGAACTTACGCAAATTTGGAGCCGATTTCAAGTAAAAGCAGTTTACAAACTCTTCGGCAATTGAGAATTTGATCTCTTCAAGAGCCGGGTATTTGTTGACTTCATTGAAGATATTCAGATTTTCAAGATAATCCACTACATATCCAGCAAATAACACACTCTTGGCCTTCTTCATGACACTGGTTAATAGCTTGTCAAGGAAGGGGAAGTCGTCTTTCTCAATGACAGATAACCCGTCGATATTGAGAGACGTTATCTCCGGCCAGTCAGAAAACAAGTCAATAACCGCATCCAAGGCCGCCTGTCTCTCTAGTTTTTTTGCAGCTAGATCAGCATCTTTGTCATCAGAGCCCAGGGTGAATGAAATGGTGACTTCCTTAACAAAACTTGATAACATAGTAGAAAACTTTGATGACAGACTTGAACCCAAAATGTCACCAGGAGTTACGTATACCACATACTCCTTTTTCCATTCAACCCATCTGACTCTATCGAAAACACTATCAATATTTCTCTTTTCAAAATCCTTGTTATTCGACGCTTTGATATCAAGATATTGAAGAAGCTTCATCCCTATAATATCCCCCATAGAAGTCTCATCCATTGCCGATCCTAGGCTGATCAAAGTCAGTCTATCATCAGCAGTTAGATCCACAATGGAAGACTGCAATTCAATTGGTAAATCTGATAGATTGACCATAGTGATTCTGTGGATTCCTGCCCTGTGCTGTTGTAATATATATATAAATACCTTCAAAAGCCCGAAGATGTCAATCGAGAGATCAAAACCCTTAATATAATTGTCGCTTTTTTCGATTTTTAACACGGCGACCGCAACGATTTCTTGGGCCCAAGGAATTTTCTTATTGGTAAGAAAAACGGCAACATATAACGGTAGGCAGCACAGATATAAATGTTCTTTGAAGGGATGGAGAAAGCAAGGTTAGCCAGGCACTTCGTGTCAAATAAATTACCAACACAGGTTATTTCTATATGTTACTGGATAGATGAAAGGTGGATTCAAATAGAGTTTTTTGCTCATGCAGACAATCACGGGTCTGTAATAAACTACATATAAACTATAGAACAACTAACACTACAGCTTTTCATTTATTACCATTTATAACATCTATAATCTTGTAAATCTGTAAATAGAACGTCTAAATTCTCAAGTTGGACATGTCGTTTTCGGTCAACTCTGACGCTTGCCCATAACTAGGAGGCGAAAACGCTGCAACCTGAGAATATTGAGGAGGGATTTCCTCATCCCAAGCAATTCCGAATCCAGATCGTTCAGTTATTACTAATTTGAATCTCATTCTAAATAATCGTGTCACCCCGGTTGGAATTCCGTTAACAGCCGAGTAATCTACGAAGTCTAGTAATTCGGGGCCTTCAGCATTTTTTGCTTGGGTCCCATTTTCCAGATCGTTAGCCGCATTAGTGGACGCACTAGTTGATGCATCATTGGAAGCACTGGCTGAAGTACTAGTGGAGGCCTCAGCTAATTCAGAAGCAGTTGTTTGCTTCTTTTCGAGCTTGGCTTGCTCGTATTTTCTTAACTGGACAGGATTCACCTGTAGCGATTCCTCGGCAAGATTGGCCTCGAGAATGAGATGATGTGAGACATACATACCCAATTCGTCGTCATGAAGATCACAACAGCAATTGACATCATTACCTAAATCTAAAGACTTGTCTATATGGGTAGTAGGACCGGTTCTCAGATCAACTTTATTAATGTAATTGATCAAACCGGTACTCAATTTACGGCACGCAATATCTGCCGCAAGTTCTATAGTTCCTTTACCGGAATAGTCGGATTTCCATCCCTCTTTGATCACACCTTTGTCGATTATTCTCTTCTCTTCGAGATATAATTCATTGGCGAGATCTTTGGGTTTATCATCATCCCCGGCTTCAGGGTTATCATGAGAGGCCGAATGAGCGTTTTCATCCACCTCGACATCATCTGACGATGGCTGTTGACGCTCATGATCATTAGGATGTAAAAATCCGTCAAGAGCAGCATTAGAACCAGGATGGCGACGACGACGAGCAGCTGCCGCGGCCTCACGTGTCTCCTCTTCCTGCTCCTGTTCCTCTTGAAGCTCGTCTGCCAAACGAATGACTTCTGGCGTAGCAGCGCCGCCGGTATATGTTCTTCTCGGCGTCTCAGGACCAAGGCGCGGCGTGGTTTCTTGGGCACGTGATATTGACCGAGATCTCGATCTCGAACGTGACCCCGACCGCGATCCAGAGCGTACATCAGGGGTAAAAACACCATAGTCTGGAGTTAACGAGCTTGAAGTATTGACAGGCGTCAAAGCAGGCAGTTGGTGTGATAACAGGGTGCTCAGCGAGGCGTTTCTATGTTCGACTTTGGCACTGAAAGTGTTCTTGCTGTGTTCGTTATTAAGTCTTAAGGTGCTTTCAATGACCTTCAATTTGGTTTGATGGTAAGGCAAGTCGCATGCATGTGCTCGCACCTGGATGCTTTCTTCGATTTTCCACGTGAGCTTACGCATTCTCCAACGCTGGAGCTTTTCATTCAAGCCCTCAAACTTCAACTCCACCGAAAAGTCTGCTTTTGGATAGATAACGTTAGGCAAGGCCGCAGTCACGGACACGTTACTTGGAGGGAATATTCTAATGGAGTTTTTGTTCAGAGCCTTTAAGATGGACCGCGAAACCCTGATAGGTACCTTGACCTGGACCTCTGTCTCTTTCAACTTGCCTGATTTCGATATATAACTTCCCACGGATTTAGCCACCAACTCATAGCGCACAGTGGTTCCGTTTATGGATCCAAGTGAGCATGTTTGGGGGATTGATCCGGGAAGAAGATGCGAAAACGGGTAAGCCTGTTTTCCGGACAGGAAAATTGCAGGGGCATTCAACACGTCCCAACGAGCTAACACTGTAGTATGATGGCGACAGTCGGAGCAAGAGGAAAGTGAATTAGAAGGCGGCAAGAAGGGCTTACCGTACGTTACGATCTGGTTCAAAGAGATAGTCACCGATTTTAAAAGCACTTGTTTCATATCAGCGTTGTTAGTAAGGGTCAATCCATTGCCAAGATCAACTATTGCATGGCTGGCCGAGCCATTTGAAACGGTAGGAGTGAGTTTTGGCAGGGGAAGCGACAAATTAGGGATCATATTAGGGATAAGCGAGCTGGAACTGTTGGAATGGCTGAATGCAAGCGGGGAATGGGAATCCTTGATACTCTTTTTGGAACTTAAATGAGAAGCATCGGTGGTTTTGCTCGGCCGAAGGCTTTTGAACATGCCACTCTTTCCCAGAGAGCTTGCAGCACCAATGGAGACACTTGGGGCCAAACCTGCGCCTGTGCTAGCGCCCGCGCCAGCAACCGACGAGGATTCGGTCGAGGAGCCCGAGGATGCTGGGCTGGAGTCGCCAGGAAGCTGTTGGGGAGAGGCAGCAGCAGCAGGAGTCGAAGGCTTTCCTGTGGGGTAAGGGACGCTGAAAATTAACAATCCGGACAACAAGTAGCCACTGGAGTCATTGTATGGTCCATAAAGGATGATAGGCGGCGATTCTATCGAGAGCGCAAGCGAGTAAGGGTACTTAGTATCCAGAAGACTGGGTGAGGCCGGCAAGTTAACTGAGCTGAGGGAAGGCGAGCTGTTCCGGGAAAGGAACCCATTGCCGTTCTTGTTGGTTATTCTCGAGAGAAAGCTCATATTGATCTATGTAGACGCAACCTGCGGTATGCGTTGGTATGCGAGGGAAATTGATTTGTTACGCACGGGAAATTGAAATGGGTAAGTACGGGAAATTGAGATGAGGATAAGATGATCCAGGAATTTCTTATTTTTTCTGTTTGTTTTTTCGCAGTTTTCCTTCTTTCTTTTTGTTTGTCAGACTGCTTGTTAAAGGAAAAATTTTCACCGCAGTGGAGTTATTACCTATGCGGTTGGTACCTATTGAGCTAGTATAGTGTAGTTAGATTGATAAACA
Source organism: Saccharomycopsis sp. yHQL182 (assembly GCA_030490795.1). Lineage (NCBI taxonomy): Eukaryota > Fungi > Ascomycota > Saccharomycetes > Ascoideales > Saccharomycopsidaceae > Saccharomycopsis > Saccharomycopsis sp. yHQL182. Next base: position 21,371 of record JAKVQV010000033.1, read on the forward strand.
GCAGAAAACGGTGTAAATGAGGCAAAATCCAGGGTTATATACCTAACTCCACCAGGAGTGGGAGTAAAAGGCAGGAACCCCCAATTGTCAAGCAGGTGCAATTTCGCACGAGAAATTCCGTGGGAATTCCGTAAGGCAGCAATTTTATTTCCTCTTTGGAAAGAGTCATTTTTAGCGAGTCTGGGGCCAGGGTGCAAGACATAACGAAGGTTGTCTGCGGTTTCAGGCTTATTAATGCTAATAATAGGCGTGCTTAGCTGTGATTCGGAGATGAGTAATTAGAGTATGAAAAGCATAGGGTGGTAGTGTAGCCGTAACCACAAAGTAGGTTTAAATAACGTCTGAATGAACACGCTAGCGCGACTGATTGCTGTTAGCAAAGCATTTGTTGCATCGTTAGGGTATACATGTGTCTGAGTTCAAATGAATACAGTAAACAGGTGGTGTGAATATATGCTGTAGTCTGTGTAGCAACGGAGGGAGACAGCCTCCAGTTTCCTTTGGCAGGAACCACCGGCAGAAACCACAGTAGCACATATTTAACTGTGGCAGATTCAGAACTAGTCCATCAATCTTGTTGTGCCGTCAAACTGCATTATTCATTCGTCGTAATATTTATCCGGTATTGCAGATTGTCATATGGTCAGTACTTATTGTTGACTACAATATTTACCATTGATTACAGGGTCGCATATTAGTTTATATAGTATATTCTTAGTACATACATCCTCATGGAATACTCTCTTGACATTTCTTTACTACTTCAAGTAATTCGTTGCCTTCTTTCACTCTCAAAACGTACAATTCCATCTTCCCGTCCTTAAACACCGGCACCTTCATCCCATTACCAATCTTCTCGTACTTGATATTCTTCATTATATATTGGTTGAATATCACTCTGTTAGCACCCTCGGATCTAAGTAATAACCGGCATTTCTTTGTGTTTTCGTTTTCAAGAATCTTCAAAAATCCAAGCCCTTTAGATGAATATTGATTGTTTTCAAATAATAAAAGCTTACATTTTTTGTTATATTTGACATCTTCACCTTCTTCACCGGCCAATGTTTCTGTTTCTGCATTTGTGGCTGGCGTAGCTTCGGATGCAGACGTAGCTTCTTTCGATTCTTCTTTGGTGTCCTTACTTTCTTTAGATTCTTTCGATTCTTCCTTCTTGGTATTTCCAAAACTGAACGTAGATTTGCTCGAGTCACCGAAACTGAAGCCCTTGGTAGCAGCATCACCGCTTGGTTTAAAAGAGAAATTGAAACTGGAGCTCGTACCATTGGTACCATTGGAGCTGTTAGAGAAGCTGAATGGTTGCGTTTTTGCATCGGTAGTGCCATTAGCAGAAAAGGTAAACGGCTTTGTCTCGGTAGATCCAGAAGAGAAGTTGAAGGTTGGTTTGGATGCAGTGGCAGTTGAGGTAGTGGTTGAACTACTGAAGCTGAATGCAGGTTTGGTGGTGACGGCGGCGTCTGGTTTAGTGAAACTGAAAGCAGGTTTGGTACTTGAAGTAGCGTCTGGTTTAGTGAAACTAAAGGCGGGCTTAGCCTCTGAAGAAGCAGAATCTGGTTTAGAAAAACTAAAAGCAGGTTTAGTGCCCGACGAAGTAGTGGATGTGAATGAAAACACAGGTTTACTAGGTGGTTTGTCTGCAGATTCATCTTTCTTAGCTTCTTCTTTCTCTGTCTCATCTTTCTTGGACACCAAACCGTTTGAAAACGATTCAGCTGGTTTTGGGAATGAAAATACAGGTTTGGTTGTAGTTGTGGATGGTTTGCTGAATGAAAAAGCTGGCTTTTTCAATTCTTCAGTCGAAGACACGCTAGAAGACTCCGCAGGCTTAGAAAAGGCCAGAACAGGCTTCGATTCGCCAATCTTGAACTGAAATGTCAGCTTGGCAGCAATACTAGGAGCAGAAATAGTAGACTCGGCTGGTTTTGCGAAGATTGATGGTGTAGTGGTTGGTTTCGGTGTGTCCTTCTTAGGTTCAGAGGCCGTCAAAGACTTTGGAACCAGTTCAGTTGCAGATGTTGTAGATGATTCGGCAGGCTTCGGGAACGAAAAGCCGGAAGGTTTAGCAGCAGGAGCCGTGGCAGGAGTCGCCTTTTTGGCCCATGTAAACACTTGCGGGGTCTTTTTAGTGGCTGCTGCCGAAAACGTAAAGGTAGGACCCTTAGCCACGGTAGGATCAACTTCTTTAGACGTAGCTCCAAATTTAAAGGTTGATGACTCGATTTTCTTATTGAATTCAAATTTAGGACCCTTTATCTCGATCTTATCGTCATCACTGTCACTATCACTATCTTCCACCACAACAATATTCTTCTCCTCTTTTTGTTTCGGTGGCTCTGCAATTGCAGCAGGAGCAGGTTTTATTGCGAGATCGCTCTGGCCTGCCTCGAGTTTCTTGGCAAACTTTCCCTGTCTAATATCTCTGAAATATTTGATATATTTCTCGCAATAATCGGAATAATCTGCCAAAGGAGCCTCTTTAGTAGATATCGTCAACACTTTCACAAAGTTATCGTTCAATGCCTTTATTTGCGAGGCGATCAGAGACTCGTCGGTGGATGCACTTGTAGAAGGTGCTGTGACTGCAGCCTCCTTTTCCTTCTTTGCAACGGTGGTGCCGAAATCGCTCTTAAAGCTCGTTAAGGAAGCAAAAGGATTCGTCTTCTTTGCATCGCCTTCAGTTGAAGTGATTTTGCTGGCTGCTGCTGCTGCTGCTCCAAAGATGCTTGGCTTGACAGAATCAGTGGATGGAGCAAATGAGAATGGTTTGGAGGCAGGAGCTGCACCAAAATTGAATTTGGATCCACTAGATAATTGAGGGTACAATCCAGTTCCAGTTGCGGCTGTTGATGAAGTGGCGCCTGCCGAAGCTCCAGCAACCCTTCTTGACCGAGGCTGGAGGATCTTTCTCTTAGCAAGCTTCTCTTTTGATGCTAGCACGAGTTGTGGTTCGTCATCGTCATCATAATCGTCGGGATTAGATACGTTATTGATCTGAAAAGCAGCACCTCTTTTTGACATTTTTCTATGGAAGTATGATTATGTCAGGATATATGTTAGAGATCCCGTTCTTTCTGGTGGATTCTGAGTTGGGATAGACTCTGGAGACCGTGCCGATAGTGGTAGTGGAAAATTTTTTGGTAGTAGTTGATTATTATCATAATAATAAATAAAATATTCGACCTTTTTCCTTATGGGAGAAAAATTTTGGAGTCACGTGCTGATGGGCCGCAACTCGGAAGTGAGAGGTCCAACAGACAGGTAATATTGCACTGTAGGAGTGACTGATCGGGCTTGCTTACTATAGAGTTGACTATTCTCTGACAATCTCTTTGAATACAGACCCATCTACTTAGGCTATCTTACTCCAGACTGGCGTATCCTACCACCTAGTGCAAACCTACTCCTCTGCAGCTACTGCCGATAGGCAGTAGCATGTGACTTTACATTTATCACGTGTACAGAAAACAACAAAACAAAAAGCGAAAAAATCAGGAAAAAACGTCGATTTCTTTTAAGAAGAAAGACACAAAAGTCGATATTGACGAGACATTGATAGCCGTCTAGATATATGAATGATTGACTCGGTAGAACCCAGAGAAATAACCTATTTTGCTTGGCTTGAACTGCTGGAGTTGTTAATTTGCGCTGTACCTAATCTTAAAGCAATCCTCAAAAGGGCCCTCAAAAAATAACTGTCCTAATTACAAAAGAATATTCTCCAGATATTATCTATCCCCTTGGACTCTGTAACTTGTTTTAACGGCGACCTGTCTATGACACACAAACACCCGTCCAGAATAGCTAGCAAACACAAAAATGAATGTCGTTCAAGATGGCAACGGGTCTGGAAACAATAACTCACTCCAATACTCAAACTACGTGTATCAGCAGCAGCAATCCAATAACTTTCTTCCTGATAATGTAGCTTTTTCCTCGTCCAACAATAACAATAACCAAATCCAGAAGCAGCAACAGCAACAGCATCAAGTGGGATCGGGGCAAAATTACGCGTCGATTCTGTTAGATGCCAAGCTCGCTAATAACGTGTTCTGGTCACAGCAATTGAAGCTTGCCCAGGTGTCGCGTAAATCGAATATATCACACGTGTATGCTAAATCATACGCAAAAAACTTGAAACTTGGAGGCGTGAAACGGTTCAACAATGGCTCTGATGACGTGGATTTGTTCAACCTCACCTTGGTTGACGCCACCAACGAAATATTACAGTTACAGCATGAAAAGAACGTAAGTGATCATGCTAATCTCATTAACTCGGGCAGTTCGAATGCTGCTTCCGCAGATACTCTGCACCATCATACCAGTAGCATCAATAAATTTGAAATGAAGTTGAACGACGAGGAGCTTCTTAAAGACCAGGCCAAGCTCAGAAAGATTGAGCATCTTGACGTGTCAGAAAGCAAGCAATTATGGGCTTCTTTGGATCTTTCTGCGCAAGGAATCTATAATGTGTCGTCTAAATTGTTTAATGGGTACCAATTCTTGACCAAATTGTACTTAAACCACAACAATTTGGTGGAAATCCCGAAACTGATCAAATCCTTAACATATCTTCGAGTTCTTGATATATCTAGTAACCAGCTCACTTCTCTTCCTAAAGAGATGGGCCAATTGTTTAATTTGAAGTACTTATATTTCTTTGACAACAAAATCACCACGGTTCCTTACGAATTCGGTAATCTTTACGAGCTTATCTTCTTAGGGGTCGAAGGAAACCCGTTTGATGCCAATTACGTCAAAATAATCGCTGAAAAGGGGTACCAAAACTTCATTGGTCACTTAAGAGACACCAATCCAAAGAGAAAACAGAGTATGATTGACCATAATTACGATCTCAGAAACTGGATGAAGATTAATAGTGATGGAGAGCCTGAGGAAGTGAAAGAAAACGTCTTTTCTAATGATAATAATAGTAGCAATCATTATAATCTTCATAATAATAGTGATAAATCTGTGTTCACAGTTATGACTTATAACACGTTATGTCAGCACTATGCCAACGCCAAGATGTATGGATACACTCCATCATGGGCTCTTAATTGGGACTACAGAAAGCAGAAGCTTATTAATGAAGTTCTTGATACAAAATGCGATATAATCTGCTTACAAGAAGTGGAAACCCAGACCTTTGATGATTCATGGGCTCGAATTATGAAAGAACACGGCTATAAAGGCGTGTTTTTCAGCAAAGGAAGAGCTAGAAGATCCAATATGGATGGTCGTAAGGTCGATGGATGTGCTACTTTTTACAACGAGTCGAAATTCTCATTAATAGAGAAAGTTACGCTCGAATATGCTGGATTTCTTCTTGGTAACGACCGTTTCAAAAAAACCGACGATGTTTTTAACAGATTCACTAACAAAGATAATATTGCAGTGCTTACTTGGTTAGAACATCATGACACGAAGAAAAAGGTGTTGGTTGTTAACACTCATTTGCATTGGGATCCAAGCTTTAATGATGTCAAAACATTGCAAGTAGCAGTGTTGTTGGAAAAGATTCAGAGCTTATGTAAACGTTATTGTCATAGCAACAGCACAGACGATTACACAAACGTACCAATCATCATTTGTGGTGATTTCAATTCGCAAATCCATAGTGCTGTTTATCAGCTCTTGTCTGCTGGAAAATGTGTTAAACATTTAGATTTTGAAGGCGTGGATTACGGTAAATACACCGAGGAAGGATTCAATCATTCTTTCAAATTCCAGTCAGCTTACAGTAACATTGGTGAATTACCATTCACCAATTTCACACCTACATTTACCGAAGTCATTGACTACATATGGTACAATACACGTTCCTTGGACATCAAAGGAATGCTCGGCAAAATCAAGCCGGATTATTTGACGGATTTGATTGGTTTCCCTGATGCAAATCACCCGTCTGATCATATTTCGTTGATCTCCGAATTTAAATTCAAAAACACCGACAACAACAACAACAACAACAATAACAACAACAATAGTAAATCTTATGGCGGGGGTAACGGTGGTCTAGGTAAAAACAGATCCAGAAAGATCTGAACTTTTTTGTAGTTTCCTTTATGTTGCGTGCTTGTTTTTGGTTTTAAGTCTACTACCTGTTTTTTTTATCTGCAGCTTTGTTATTAGGTATATATAATGGTTCTGTCTTTCCTCATCACTCTCCCTCTCTCCCCCCTCTCTCTTCCTTTATAATAATGTATATTTACGGAAAAGTCTCTTCCCTTGTAGATCATCCATTTATATATATATAAATGCGGCAACTACCTGATTGGGACGATTTTGATCAGCAAAAAAGATTTTGGTCCTCGGAGAAAATTTTCAAAATTTTCAAAGAGTCATCGAACCTTCTTCCCCAGATTAGATTATTCAGTTCATATACATCCAGAAGCCAACCAAAGGAGAGCTGCTGTAATTGAAGGTAATCAAAGATGTCTGAACTCACTCACCCTACTATTAAAGATGGCTGGTTTAGAGAAATCAGTGACACTATGTGGCCTGGTCAAGCCATGACCTTGAAGGTCGAAAAAGTGCTCTATGCTGGAAAATCCAAATATCAAGATGTTCTTGTGTTCAAATCCACAGACTATGGTAACGTCCTTGTCCTTGACAATGTGATCCAGGTCACTGAACGTGACGAGTTCTCTTACCAGGAAATGATCACCCATTTGGCAATTGCTTCTCACCCAAACCCAAAGAAAGTCCTTGTTATTGGTGGAGGTGATGGTGGTGTGCTTAGAGAAGCTTTGAAATACGAGAAAATTCTCGATTCTTTGACCCTTTGTGACATTGACGAAAAGGTCATTGAAGTCTCCAAGAAATACTTGCCAGGTTTGTCTGACGGTGCCTACGACCACGAAAAGGTCAACGTCCATATTGGTGACGGGTTCGAGTTCTTGAAAAAATACCAAAACACTTTCGATGTTATCATCACTGATTCTTCCGATCCAGAAGGTCCAGCTGAGTCTTTGTTCCAGGAGAATTACTTCAAGTTGTTGAACGATGCATTGACCGAGGACGGTATCATCACTACCCAGGCTGAAAACATCTGGTTACACATGCCAATCATCAAAGAATTAAAGAAGACCTGTAAGAAGATTTTCCCAGTTGCTGAATACGCTTACACTACCATTCCTACATATCCATCTGGTCAGATTGGATTCATGGTCTGCTGCAAGAACAAGAACGTTAATGTCAAAAAACCAGCCAGATCCTTCAGTCCTGCAGAGGAGGAGAAGATCTTCAAATACTACAACAAAGAAATTCACGAGGCTGCTTATATTTTGCCAACATGGGCTAAGAACGAGCTTGCTTGAATCCAGTACATAATATATAGAATAATATCATTGTTAGTGATTGCAATAAATGGAAATTATATTAGTATGGAAAATCAAGAGACAAGAACTAAATGCAAATTAATGAGAAAGATATAAAAAAAAGTGTACAATGAGAACTAAAAACTAATGAGTACAGTGTTCCAAATCAATTGGAGTCGAAGGTGTTTGAAGATCGGTTAGGAGAGAGCTTGATCTCTTATTTTAGAAATAAACCCTTTGGAATAATCCAATAACGAAAAGATATCTAACGTGGCAGTGTGTACACCGTTTTCTGCAGTGATATTTTTACCCATTGCTTTGGCCTTATCAATCATGGTTTTATCGGTGGTGGCCTTAATCAAGGCATCTGCTAGCGATTTTGCTGTCAACGTTGGTAACTTAACACCAACTCCAAGGTCTTCCATTCTTTGGGCGTAGAAAAATTGGTCACCAAAGAATGGCTTAACAATTGTAGGAATTCCTGCTTTTAATGACGCACCGGTGGTTCCAGACCCTCCATGATGTACTGCAGCATCAATCATAGTAAAAAGCCAATCATGAGGTAATGCACCAGCATTGTAGATAGACGATGGTAATTCAACCGTACTGTTCTCCCCTTTGGACTTGGATAATCTATCAGACCAACCTTTGTTCAAAATACATCTAACATCTGCTTTTTCAACAGCATCAACAACTGCCTGGGTCATTGCATCAGGGTCGTCAACCACAATCGAGCCAAATCCAATATAGACGATTTTTTTGTTGTCTTTTCTAGCCTCTTTCATAAAGTTAGTTAATTCAGCGGGTGGAGTATAGTTTGTTTTTTGGTCCAAGAACCAATAACCAGTAACCTGAACCCATTCTGGGAAATCTTTGCCTCTTGGTAAGATCTCAGGTGAAACATTGTAAAGAAATGGAATTCTTTTCTGATGTAATTGACTCAAGCTTGTTGCTGGCAAACCTAAAGAGTGTTGACGCCATTTATTGACTTGGGGAGCAATACCTGACCAAAATGCTTGTTGGAAAATTTTCTGGGAAAGAAGATTGTATGTCTTACCTAATGGCACTCCTGGTACCAAAAATGCGTTTGGATATTCGCTGGTAATTGTCCAAGGCATGGTAAAGGCTCTGAAGTATGGGATATTCAAAGATTCTGCAATATGAACTCCACCCATTGCCGAAGGAGACTCGATCAATATTTCTGCGTCTTGACAGGCGGACCAGGAGCTAGCCAAGAGCTCGTCTATCCACCCAGAAAACTTTTTCTTTGCCTTGATAAGAAACGTTGGACTCAAGGACTTCTGATCACCCATAAACGACATCAATTCGGTAGGATTTCCTGCAATGGTTTTGAAGTTAAATCCGAATCCTTCCACAAACCCTCTGAACTCTTCGTGAGTTGCAATTGTCACTCTATGACCGTATTTTTCAAGTTCACGACCTAATGCAATATATGGTTGGACATCACCTCTGGATCCAATAGTGAGACATGTGATGTTGTAACGTCTTTGTGATGGTAATGATGATGTGTTAAAGACTGTAACGTTAGTTTCCGTTTCTCCCATAAAGTAGCTATTAAGCGAGTCGAATATCCCTCTTGTGTCCAAGTTTTCAATTTCATTTTCATGAGAGTTTGTAATTGGAAGGGCAGTGGTGCTAAGCACCATTGCTTGCACAAGAAATAGAATGGAAACCCAGTAGTTCATGGTTGAGAGTTTTTTGTGGACGTTTGTATTGACCCAACTGCTAGCTAGTATCAGATATTTCAAGGAACAGCTCTGTAAGTACGGAAAGTCAGATCTTTATATAGTTCATTGTGGAGTATTGTCCGGACATACATTTTAACTGGGATAAATATAGGGCATCTATGGCTACCATAGACTAATTTAATTCAAAGCTCAAATTATGCTCAAAATAAGCTGCGATGTCGAAAATCCATTCTCTCCAATCCTGCAGGCGCATAATGCAACTTTAATTTTTTCAGCGGCACTTTTTAACATCCGGCACTTAATACCACATTTGGGTATTATAAGAAACCATTATTACGGAATGTGTTTTTTGCCAGCACTGACTGTTTGTCACTCAAAATTAATCATTTACTTACGTCCAAATAATGCTTGAGGAATATGTTGCATTCCAGGTCTTTCCGTACAGGTTTGAAGAACTGAAGATCTACTATGGGTTGTAAGGTGGTTTAAGCCAAACAGAATATTGGAAGCCAATGTCCAAGCATCAACCAGATATTAATTGTTTAGCGCACAGATGTCGTTAGACCCGCAATTAATGTTTTCAGATTTGAGCATGCCAATAAATACTAAAAAGAATTGGACTCTTTACTCAATCTGGTATCTAAAGGTATCGCTACAGTTCGCGCGAGGCTATTTGTTATGAGTGCCCTTTTTCTTTTCTTCGCTTCTTTTAGCTCGTCTGGGCAATATTAACACTTCTCAAGGGTCTCTCTACATTTAAAATATAAGTATTTTTAGAAGCCACAGGTGTAATAAGGGTTTGAGGGATAATATTGAAACACGGAGTACTATATCAAAGATACATTATCAGCCGCTCGTAGATAATTAGGGCGATTATTATTATAAAAATAAACTCTAGTCCAATAATGTATAATTAGAGTTGGTTCTAAGTAGGTGGTATACGATAGCTGTCTTACACAGCAACATCAAAATGCAACTACAAAGTGCCTAAGCCAGTATTTGATAGCCATATCCAACTGCTGTCCAGCGGCCGGAAATTGCCATAAGTTGTCATTGGAAGTTGCGCCAATGAGCCATTTCAATAATTACCAATAAGTTAATTCCTTGTTGGTTGTTCAACTGATCTAGATCATCAAGAGAACAATTTGATGATACTTGAAACCCATGACTTTGCTCTGCTTTTTGATTTTCTATATATCATTATAAATGCAATAATAGCTGCAATAAGAACTATCACTGCTGCCTTTACTTTTCTGTCCATATTTGATAATCCATACGCTACAATGACCTTCAAATTCCCTAAAACTGAGCTATTGTAAGCATTAAACTGTTTGTTTGGAGTCTTTTCCAAGGTTTTTGGAACTGTAGCTAGTTTATGATCCATTTTAATATGTGGGTGCTTTTTCGAGAAGTTCTTATAAATTTGCAGTTTCTTCTGCTGAATTATCTTATCTTTTGTTGACACAATATCAGGAATTTCCTGTTTCTGGTTAGAGCTCACTCTCCCATTCTGACCGGATGTTCTTCTACGGTTGTTTTCTTCCACTTTACTATTCAAAGCTTTGAATTTCTTGTCAGTTAGATCCCGCCACATGCTTTTGTTAAGTTTTGTGAGCTGGTTTGACAGAATAAACTGCTGTATAGCTTTTCTGTTATCTTTATATTTCCCATTCGCAGGAAGCCAAAATTCAAATAAGTATAACTCCAAAAGTTTGTTCATATATATAACCTTTTCCGAGTTCTTATCTTGATTGTATAGCTTAGCAAACTGATCAAACAGTATTATTGAGTCAAATAGACCATCGCATTCGGATGTCAACGTCTGGGTATCTTTGATCAGATATTTGTATTCTATGGCAAGAATCAAGTATATTAAACTTATCTCAAGTTTCTCAGCACTATTCATTCGCGTCGTCTGGTCGGCTGTGGCCATATCAATATTGATGAAAAAGAACCCGATGCTCTTCATCATTGCGTTATTTGCAAACCTCAGATTAACAAACGAACCTTTTTCCATATCGTTTCCCTGCTGTTTCAAAACAGATTCTATGATTGACAAGTAGTACTTGAAGAAATCGACCAAACTCCGCCTGATGGTGTCATCCAGAAGTAGTTTCTGATCAATGGAATATTTAAGGAGATAATTTGATATGTAGTTCTCAAATATTACCAAGCTTTGCTTCTCGTTCCGATTACCAATAGATTTAATAGACAAATCGTCAAATTCAGATGCTATTTCTTCGTTTATACCATTACTGCTGACGTTTGACAGATTGTTTTTCCTTTTTGAGTACACCATAAACTTGATGAAGGTGCGAACCATAAAGAGCATCTTCTCTGTATTTATGATAGAGGTATCTACATTATTGTAGATTTCGTACGTATAATTCTCCGTCAGACTGTCGATACTCATATTGTCCATTCTCTTTTCTTTGGGGACCACGGTTTAGTATATAGCTATCTATCTCTCTCTCCAGTTCATCGTCTACTTCTTCATCTTTGGTTTGGCATTATGCTTTTTTATTTTTGTCTTTCCCCATTTTTTTGGCATTTTCTTACCAGTTTTTGGATCCGAGATTTTTGTGGGTTATTTTTATGGGGTAAATCGAGCCTATATCTACTACTACTTACAACTAAATAACCACATAAAGTTTAATGATGTATTTATCAAGAAAAGAACCCCAAGAATATTGTATATAACCAAATAGACTGAACTGAAATAGAAACAAAGTAATAAAAATGTATAAGACGACTGTATGAGAATTGAAATGATATAGCAAAAATGAATTTTTTAGTAATAAACCAATAAACCCCAACCAACCAACAGAAGAGATGATAAAAAAGGAAATGGGAAAGATGAAAGTAATAGTAAGTGAATGTAGGAATTGAAAGATGACATCAGATCAGGAAATCTTGTTGCATGAACATATCATTAAGTTGTAAGAGTTCCGCTTGAATATCGTTTGAATTGAAGTTGAACTGTTGTTGGTTACCGTTCAAAAGTTGTTGTTGGAATTGCTGTTGCAGCTGGGTAACAGCCAATTGTTGTTGTATTGCTTTGGTCAATTGTTCTTGCTGCTGTTCCTGCTGTTGTTGTTGATGTTGTTCTTGTAGCTGTTCTAATCCACTTGGACCCAAGTTATTGGTACTCAAATCCCAAGACAATGGCATAAGGTCTAATTGCATAGAAGTTCTTGGAACTTCTTCGGTTTGTAAGCTTTTTGCAACATCCAATAAACTAGATCCCATGTTCACATTGGAATCAATGCCGTTAATGTAGCTGTTGTTAACAGTAACATTTTGACTGCCATTTGTATTCAATGAGTACTGGTCATTCAAGTTCATTGAGGTGTTAAAGATGTTGTTACCATTGATACCCATACCATTAGACTTGACGTGGATGCTACTTGGACTCAAGTTACTTGGAGTGTTACTGTTACTGCTGTAAACAACAGGGGAAACGAATTCATCACTACTGATGTTACCGTTGTTGTTGCTGTTGTTGTTGTTGCTATGGGTACTGCTGAAACCTGCAGACAAAATCTCAGGATACATTTGAGAATTTATAGGTCTTCTAGGAGTTGGTTGTTCTAACGGAGATCTTCCATACTCGTCCTGTGTATTGGTGGTCATAGCACTTCTAAGCATGTCATCGTAACTGGCGAATCCAAATTGTGTGCCAGACGTGATCAATTGAGGCAAAGCCGTTTGAGGTCTCTTGATTTGGTTACCGAACTCTGCAAGACTTGAGTTGTTGTTATTGGCGGCTGCTGCTGCTGCTGCTGCATTCAATGCGGCAGCATTCTGCATGTTTTGGAACATGGTAATATCAACACTAGTTCCTGGTCTATTGAAGATGTCTGCGGTATCCAAGCCAAAGTGATTAGTACCACCAAATTTGTAGCCAAAACTTTTGCTGATTTTGTAGCTGTCCATAACAGAGTTGCCATTTCTTTGTTTTCTGGCTCTGATTTTGCAACCGGCTTTCTTCAACTCATTGTTCAACTCAGGAGACGCTTCCAATCCGTCAAAGGCAGCATCGGTGTAAACAGTAAACACAGAAGAGAAGGAGCTAGATTTTTCCCAATGAACAATCTTAGGAACAGGACTACTACCTTGTGAGAAGGCTTGGAGTTCAAACAAGTCAAATTTCAACCGATAACTACCTTTATATCTGACAGATAAGTTGTCAAATACTGCACAAGCAATGTAAGGGCTTCCTCTGTAGAATTGAGCACTAACAGTGGTTGTACCTCTTAAAACATCTCCATCATTCTCGGACTTCTCAAAGAATCTTGATTTTCTTTGCTTTTTAAAGAAAGCATCTTTATCAGATGAGCCGACACATTCAATAGATGCTCTGACAAAGAAAATACTCAAACTGTGATCAATAATGTTTCGATCGTCTTCTGATAATTTAATTTCGACAACTGGTTGTGGATCGACCAATCTTCTACTACTATTTCTGGTCTGTTTTCTCCCGGCAACTCTTGCCTTAACTGGCTGTTGGACAACCTTGAGTCTGAAGTCGGCCGCAGCCTCTTGAATTTGGTCGCTCGAAAGAGGTTTAACGGAATGTCTTAAGAACTTCACCATTATGTTGTTGGCAGTGACAAGATGTGTTTGAACGAGTGTTACTAATAGTGATGGTTATATTAAGCGAATGTGAATTAAGCGGAAACAGAACCCAGAGCTAGACTGACAGAACTGAGATTAAAACACCGACAGAAATTCCTAACTTCTGGGAAATTACATGTCTATATATACTTATACGATATCCATACAGAATATATTTGATATTAGAAATAGAAGAAGCTTAAAATTAATATTCAACCATCATCCATCCCAACTGTAACACAATTGAGACCAGAGATAGCACGACCCAGCGACCAGTCCTCAAGTTTAGTACGTATTCCATGTTGGGAAAAATGAAAAGTGGAATAATATGGAATACTATGGACACTTTTACTAAGGTTGCATTTGCTGACAAAAAATCCCGTTATAGAATTATTGAGAGTTTCAGGTCCAAACAAATTTCATGCACGCTTAGTAGCAGAGTGCAATTTTTGCCCATTATCGTTTTGTCGCCAGGGACTTTTGCGGCCAGCTCGAAACAACTTCGGGTAAGCCTAGAGGTACTCAACAATATAGTAATCTATTTGTAATGTATATGTAGGCTTCGTATCCCAGCATCTTAGTACACACAAAGCAGACACAAGCCTGCAGGGCACCTAAGAAGGCTTCTGGCCCCCAGCCCGCAAGTATCGGGGGCGGAGAGTATATCTACTCTTTTAAGATTGAACAAAGGAAAGGATACTTACTGGACCGAGAGGATAATAGAATATCGCAATACTGTGTATTAAGAATAGGAGAAGAAATCATAAAAAAATTCTTTGGTCGCTTTTTCCGCCCAAAGCAGCCCGGTTGCTGCAGATTTTCGGTCCTTCCGCCTGGAAACCTCATGCAGCACATCTCCTTACTAATGGTACACATCCCTTCAACATTTGCTCACTATTACGTAACTTTTAAGTTGCTAGAATAAGCATGATGATTGATGATCAACTTATTAATAGAAAACTGTATTATATAGACAACACGCAGCTGCAAACACCATGTCGGCTTTGAAGCATCGCTAGATGTTAGAGGCCATCAGCAGCGTTACAGATAGTTCATGGCTGTTGAGTTTTTTGCAGAACATCAAGCAAGGGAATGTGTACTGTAGGATCCATAATTGGAACCCATTTTCGTTCGTTGTTGATCTTCTCCCCTTTTTTTCTTGTTAGCATATCCGTCAACTATGTGGCATGTTAAAAAGTAGGTTATCAGAAACCAGAAAAAAAAAAAAAAAAAAAAAAAAAAAAAAAAAAAAAAAAAAAAAAAAAAAAAAAAAAAAAAAAAAAAAATAAAAAAAAAAAAAAAAACAAAAAAAAAAAAATAAAAAAAGAAAAAAAAAGGATAGAACAAAGAGAGGAAAGACGAAGGAACAGAGGCGAACACTACAAGTTAAAGA
>JAKVQV010000033.1:36436-121440 GCA_030490795.1 Saccharomycopsis sp. yHQL182
TTATAATATCACTAAAAAAAATGACAAGAAAAAAAAGAAAAAAAAAAAAAAAAAAAAAAAAAAAAAAAAAAAAAAAAAAAAAAAAAAAAAAAAAAAAAAAGAGTGTCAAAAAAATAGACGCATGTCCAGAGACCAGGATTTTTCAGCATCAAAGATTATTAGAGCTTGCCAATCTACTTTTTTACAGATTGCACAACAAAAGTAACTCAGGCTCAAGAGAAGATTTTCATCTGATACCTTGCATCCGGAAAGCATCTACTAGCTAACAAAGAGGAAATAAGGTGGCATTCTCCCAAAAAAGGAATTATCTTCCGATAAACAATCAATGCACTGATAAAATACGAGCTATATCTCCACAGTTGGCATCATTCGTCTGATAAGACTTTTCAAGTAGCTATATATCTGACTCCATAATTCTTGATTGTCACCATATTCACCATAATACTTGAGAATCTTAATAATGTAAAACACAAGGCCATAATTCTGATCTTCGACGAGGTTGGTCACATGGGAAATAAATTTCTTTATGTCTTCTGATTCCATTGATAGTGATCTGCTTGCATTATCTGCAATCCATTGGTCTAGTTTCATGTTATATACTGCATCATATACTGAATCACATTGCTGTGTCATGAAATAGAATGATGATGAAGATTTTTCAGTATCTTGGTCTTGCAGATTTGTTAGTACAAGGAGACTGCGACGAGTCCTGTTTTTAAGCATGAATTCGTTTGTGTACCATTCGCGCACAACATCTTGTTTATACTCATCGGGTAACTGATCAAATACTTCTCTATTTACGTTTTTATTTTCTCTCAAATAAATCTCCTGTGTTGATAATGCATTTTCCTGTAAGTCATTACTCTCGATCTTGACTTCCTTTATGTCTTTGTTTTTGATTTTTATTTCCAGCTTAAGATCCCTTTGACGTATGTTATGTTTGAGATTAAAATCCATAGATAGTCGTTTTGACTTTAAAGCCAATTTTACTTCATTCTGTAGTTCAACAGGCAATGCCTTATAGACTTCAGCATCATAATCATCTGGTAGCTTAAAACTTTGTTCTGAGTTATTGACGGTACCTTTAGTGAAATCTAATATTTTCTGGTTCTTATGTTGTTTCTCGTCATTAACAAGTTTGCTGATTTTCACTCCAACACCCCGTATTTCCCTTAACTCGCAGTTAACCATTTTGAAAAGATTCTTCAATTCACCAAGAATAATACCTAGTTCATTAGTAGGCAAGCCAAGCTTGGACCCCCTAGAAAGAATATCACACTCTCCCATCCCCAAATATTTCGGTGGATCTATTGGGGCACTCTTGGCCCTCTTCATTATTTTTAAAGTCAAGTAAGACCCTAATTTACTGTATATGCCCATTTTTTTAGTTAGCTCCTGCGCTAGATCTTGGAGGAAATTCTCAACCTGCAAAAAAGTGTCAAATCTGACCCCCCAATTGACATCTATTGATATAGACTCCTTATTAAGGACATTCTTCTCGTATTGGTGTTTCAAACTTTTTATTAGAGACACTGGCTCATCTTGGTCTTGACCATTCATGAATTTGTAGAACTTATTACCGTTTTTAGCACCGAAAAGATCAATCAAATCAGACTCAGTGATATTGATATTCATCAAATCACCAATAGTTAAATTTGACACATTTTTTGATGGAGAGTCACTAAAGAATTTCTGTAGTAATCTTTCTACTAAAGTTCTTCCTATTCCAGGTAGATCGCGAACTTCATGCTTATTTAAGAAAGATCGGACCCGTGCGTCCTGCGAATCTATATGATATATACCGTTTGGTTTAGCATATTTTAGGCATAATCGACTTAATATTCGGTTGTTTGAGATACCAATACTAATATCACAATCTGTTATAGTTTTGATATCATTCTGTAACTTGATTGCATATTCACGAATGTCTTTCCCAGATTCATACAATGAAGTAACATCAATAACACATTCATCAACAGAAATTGGAAGAACACAATCTATGAATCTGTCAGGGTTGTTATCATTCAAAAGAAAATTATAAAACTGCTTCGATTTTATCTCATAATTATCAAAATCGTACTTCAATATCACAAGATCCTTACAGAGCTTTCGAGCATCTTTCATCCACATCCCATTTTTTATTCCATACTTTCTGGCCACATAATTGCAACTACTCACGTCAGATGAATTGGCACCATGAGACACACACATAGGCACAGTGTCGAATTCCAAATCAGGATAATTAAGCGAAGATACTCGAACAAAGAAACAGTCGAAGTCCAAGTAAAATAGTAATTTCGACGAGCTATTTACTTCATTGTCCATGCTGTTACCTTCTGCAACTTTCATGCTGCTCAGCTCATATTTATCAATTGATTTCTTCAAGAATTCTAATTTCAAGTTCGATCTCCAAGTACTTAAATAATGCAATCGTGAATTCTGGAAGAAATACTTTAAGAAATTAGGCAGTCTCGAATCCAAGCCTTTCCTAGCACTTTGATCATTGGTGTCATTAACATCGTTCGAATTCGTTTTTGCAAATGGCAATTGTGCTTGATCCTCATCTCGTGCACCCGTGATTAAATAAGTGGTTACTTCAAGTTTTTTACCTGCTTTTATCGAATCCAATATCCATTCCGGCCTCACCACCTTACAATACTGAAATTCTATCAATTTTCTCGGCGTGAGTCGAGAACATACTATATGTGTAGCCGATGACTTATTGCTCAAATGGGCTATAAACTTACCACCATTCAATAAAACCAATTTGTGTATCTCACCAATACTAGGGATGGTGTACCCATTAACATGAATTATACAGCCTTCAAAAATCTTGCTCGTCGAATGGGTTTCATCACCCATTACTTTCCGTCTCTTGGCCTCCCATTTTAGAAAGTTTTCGTCTGCTTTGTCCTGCTTAAGCTTCTTTCTATAAAAATACGACTCAAAATCCCCAAATTTCAGATCCTTTTCGTCCTCAGAAATATTATCATCTAACAGATCACTCAGATATTTATCGATTGGATGAGCCTCAAATAATTCATTTAATTCATTTGGTTCTTCAATTCCTTGAATAGGCATGAGCTTTTTGTTAATTGGAGTTGAAGTAATTTCAATCCCGGAAGGAGATCCAATTGGTATTGATAATTTCTTTTTGGGGATGATAGGGGAAACAGTCTCGATATCTGTTTTCAGTGAGTCTTCTATAACCGTCTTTTCAGCTTCAGTTTTTAAGGGTTTGGGTTCGGGTTTGATGAATTTGATGTCAATAAACTCGACTATTTCCTCATCATCAAGAGAACTCAAAGGGAACGAATTCTCTGTAAAGCTGGTATATCTTTCAATAAAGCTCTGTCGCTGTCTTTTAGGATTTTCATTGTTCGTGATACTGACCCTCTTACCGTTATCGTTAATATCTTTGACCAGAAATACTCTATTTAAGCCGGGCGATCTCAAAACCCGATGTAACTTTTTTCTGGAATCATCAGTTTGAGGCTGGGTATTATTGAGATTCTGCGCTTGATGATTGTTATCTAATTTATCAAAAAGTCTATGTAATTCGTCAGTTTCATTACTTAGTTCACTTATAGAGTCACTCAAAAAACTCATATTGATGAACAGTCCATTCTGTCGTGAGCTTCGCTGTGATTCTCAAGTACTAATAAAGCCCGAGCATTACTTCATGAGATGAGGTCTTTTCGTTATTCTTTTTTCAGCAATCATTTTGCCGTTTTTGCTCATCGCGAAAATCAATCAATAATTTTCATGCATGTTCCACTAACATGGGCGTTTCTTCGATATTATTGGCTGGGTCTTGGGGGAGTAGGAGTGGATATCATGATGTATGCTGGGAAGTAATTGGGAAATTAATAGTTTAGGGATATTATTATGCACTAGAGTTACTAGTTTGTATCAAATTAAAGCTCAGTATTTTTTTTTTTTTTTTTATTGTATTTGTTCTTGAAATTATTGAAATGTTGAATCATCCAACGATGCTTGGCCAAATAGTTAATGCTTTAAATAATAATACTAAACGAGTATTATAATATACTAAGTAAAATACAGAGTAGGTTATCAATATTAATAAAGAGTAACAGTTCTAATACTATATGGGTATTCAGGTCCCAAAGTCTATTATATTATATCTATGTTGGTTATGCTAATTATATATATACATGTAATATTTATCGTCTTGGAACATTTGTGTCATCATCCATGAAGTCCAACAAAATGTCTGGTTTGAACGGCCAGTAGTAAAAAAGCTTAGTAAGAGTCAAGAAATCGGAACACCTTAGCTCAGCAGGGGATAAATTGGAAATTGCTTGGAATTCTGGCTCATTGGAAAAGAAACTTATAGCGCCTGGTCCCAAAAGCTCAATAGACTCATTCAATGGAGTCTTTTTCATAACAAACAAAGATTTTGTAATGTAATTGAATTCATCAATATCGAATTCGCCAACCGGCTTAGGATCTATGCTCAATACTGCAAGTCCTTTGGTAGCAGTTCCAAATACATCTTTTGAAGAAATGAGCACTGGATCATCCTTCAGTAATCTGTCTTTCGTGAACAAACCAAGAGTCTTTGAATCATTTGAAACAGCAACTAATCTTATATCGGCAAACATCTCGGCATGTACAGCGATACGATTTCTAGTGGATGCCCCAATGGGAGACAAAAATTTCGATGCAGTCGATGCTGTTTGCGTCATTATCATTCTCGCATTACCGTACTTTTGAAGCCAGTTTTTGTTTCCACCACAAGTCAAATGCTGCACAGCTAAACCTTCACCGTTCCGATGGGTATAATTACCTTGAATAAGGAACTTGTCATGTATACCTGGTTTACCTTTCTGGACCTCAGGCTCAAGAACCTTTTGCTTATCGAATAATTCAAGAAATGACTCCCAATCATATGGATCTAGTTGAGAATATTTCAAATCTATCTTCTCAACGCCAGATCCATTAATTTTCTCTATCTGCGGCTCAACAACCTTCTTGTAATATTCTAGGACACCCTTATTAGGATCCATTATTAACTGTTGGACTGGCTTCAATTCATTTTGAAGGAAGCACGGGACCGTACATGCTCCAACATACATATTAACCACTTTTGTACCGGGTTTATATATTGTCTTAAGTTTGAGTTTCTCCGAGATCTGCTCCCATCTTTTCCAATTAGTTAGATGTGCAAACCCGTAGGCATATTTCATATCAGTTTTCTTGATGACATTGGGCACAACTAATTTTGACATGGTTAATTATGGTTTGATACCCCAAGGGATATGTCTCGATGGACTAATATTAGGTGATGTTGAGGCTTGACAAAAATTTTTCTTAATATTTTTTTCGCTCCGCATATTGGGCACCAAGTCACGGGGAATAATAATCTATCGTGCCCTACAGGTGGTAAATAGAATGAATCATATATTATAAATCTACTGCAAATAAGATGAATGCCCAGCATCATTTCTTTTGTATTTTCGATTTGGAGGTCTTGTAACCAGTACCGACCGACGGCTTGTATTTATTACCATAAACACGTCGATGGAGGATTTCTTCACGCTTTCTGTTTTTGATTAGCTTCAATTCTTCTTGCTGCCTTACCTTCTTCTCGCTCTCTTCTTTCATGCTCTTCAAATGATTGTATTTGTTCATCAATTTGTTGTAAGTGGCTAATTTGGAGTTATATTCAGAATTATCAAAAGAAGCACCTTTCCACTTCTCGTCTTCATGCTCACTCATTAATAGCTGCGATATCTCGCCGTTTTTCACCATGATCTTTGCCCATTTATCTATTAGTTCATTTGTTATTCGTAGTCCTTCATCTACTTTTGAAAGATTTATTCTACTAGTCAGCAACGTATCTGAAAGCCTAGAAAGCATACTGTTGATTTTTCGGAGCTTTTCTAACTCCTTGTTTTGACTATTTCCCTGGCTAATCAGGCTAGATATTATTGTATTCTGTTCAGCATTCACTTCATCATCAGTTTTATTTGTAATCAGCGACTTCATTTCATCCAAATTCAGCTTAATAGCCAACAAATCGGTGCGTATCTGTTCTTCCATTTTGCATTGTGATTGTCTTTACTCTCATATGGATCTGCTCCTATCAACTGCCCCATCAATGGCGCATTGGTTTGTTTACTATTAATTCCGTTATTAATTTTACCTTTTCTTTGCACCGAGTTTTTCCTTTTTCTGCCGACCGGTTTCTGCGACCCGCCGGAACTCCAGCTGAAACTCTAGCTTAGTGACGGCTGAACGGTGCAAAACTTGGGCGGCCCGGAGATTCTCTCCTGACGATCTATGCAGAAATCAGCAAGCGGATAAAGAGATTGTCTCCACAGATAAATATTCATGTAACTTCGGGGGAGTTTATTGGGCAACGTCCACTACTTACTTAGCTATATGGAGTAAGCTCTTCAACACAAACCAATACAAACAAAAGAAGAAAGAAGATACATAAACAGAAAAGACCACCAAAATGCCTACTTTTAGTGACGTGATCAAAATCTCGGATAACCAGGCCATTGCTATTCCAGACGGTCCTTCAATTACCTATCGTCAATTAGCAAACTCTGTCAAGCATTTCCAAGAAATTTTTACTAATGTTAAATCACCATTATCCAGACTCGCAGGTCCACAAACTGCCGTTGCCATCTCTTACCCCAACTCTCTAGAGCTTGTGGTTGCGTTTCTAGCTATTACTGGGGCTGGAAGAATTGCTGCTCCTTTGAATTTCAACTACAAAAAGAGTGAGTTTGATTTCTACTTGAGTGATTTGAAGGCAAAGACTATTATTGTTCCTAAAGGAACAGTTGCTCTTGCCAAGCAAGGAAAGAGTGAGATTGCCTTGAGTGCTATTGATAATGGCGCACTTTTAGTTGAGGCTTGGTTTAATCCTCTAAATAATCTTGTTGAAGTCTCGATTTTTGAGAGCTTCAAGAGAAACAAGCCGTCATTTGTCTCCAACATCGATGTATCGAGCACCGGAATTAGTTGTCCAGGCCGGATTTTGAAATTGCCGAGCATTGCGACTCCAGATAACATTGCATTAGTGTTGCATACTTCTGGAACTACAGGAAGACCTAAATCTGTGCCTTTAACGCATAAAAATATCACCAGATCTATGTATAACATCTCCAACACGTACAAACTCACAAAGAAGGACCGTTCGTACATTGTGATGCCGTTGTTCCATGTTCATGGTCTTATTGGTGCATTATTGTCAACTTTTTACGCTGGTGGTGTGGTTATTATACCGCCTAAATTCTCGGCTAAAAACTTCTGGAAAGATTTTGTTACTTACAAGGCTAACTGGTACTCGGCCGTTCCAACTATCCATCAAATATTGTTGCGGGTACCTGCACCTGATCCTGTTCCAAAGATCAGATTTATCAGATCTTGTTCCTCTGCATTGGCTCCTCATACGTTGTACAAGCTTGAGGAGAAACTTCATACGGTTGTTCTCGAGGCTTACGCATCAAGTGAAGCTTCTCATCAGATCTCGTCGAATTATTTACCAAATGACGGTAAAAGAATTCCAGGAACTGTTGGTCAAGGACGTGGGGTTGAAATTGTTATTTTAGATGATGCTGGAAATGTTTTACCTCAAGGAAAAGTCGGAGAAGTCTCGATCCGCGGCGAGAATGTCACTTTAGGTTACTCCAACACTCCAAAGGCCAATGCGGAATCGTTCACTAAAGAGGGCTTTTTCCGCACAGGTGACCAGGGCTATTTTGATGACAAAAAGTTCTTGGTTCTAACAGGTCGTCTCAAGGAGTTGATTAATCGTGGTGGTGAAAAGATCTCGCCAATTGAGTTAGACAATGTCATGTTGACCCATCCAAAGGTTCAAGAGGCTGTGGCATTTGGAGTCGATGACGAGAAATACGGTCAAATTGTCAATGCTGCTGTTGTTTTGAAGGCAGACCAACAACTTACTGAGAAGGAACTCCAGGACTTCTTGGCCGATAAAGTTTCTTCGTTCAAGATTCCAGTAAAGATATTCTTCACTGACAAGTTGCCAAAGACGGCCACCGGTAAGATCCAAAGACGGATGATGGCCAAGGCGTTTATTCCAAAGGCAAAACTCTGAATTTCTTTCCATATATACACACATTTTTATACACATCTATACATCAAAGACGTTAAATCTTCTTCTACCTGTTTTTTAGACCTCGCTACGATCGATTGCCCGCTTCGCTTGAGCATCATCTTAGGTCATGTTAGGGCCTCAAGTAAGTAAGTCATGTGCGCAAAATGTGTGTCTTTTAGCAAAATAAGCACGTCGAAAATCCCGAGTCAAAAACCACGGCCAAAAGGGACTCCCGAGTCAAAAAGACGCTCTGGCCAACGCCCCGAGTCAAAAATTACAGGGGTTCACCATATTTTTTTGACTCCGAACGATCTCGCTACGATGCTTATCATCTGCGATGCGAGAGATATGCAGCTTTTTTAAGGATGAAATTAAACCCATCCACTCATTTCGGTTTCTGGGACGTTTTACATTAAGATTGGTCATCTGGAGCGAGCCCTAGCAAATTTTTACAGCGTTTATTAGTCAGTGGACACGACCGGGTGGACAGACTGAAAATTTTGATATTCGTCTTGGCTGGTTTCCTTCTTTCTTCTCTTCCCCCAAGACATCGCTTTCTTTTCTTGCTTTCGTTCTCTATCCTCTAGTCCTCTAGTTGACCCATCCACATAGAATGCTCAGATTAAGCGCCTGCCTCAGATCCAGCTCAAGACTGCTTGTCAAGTCCCACAGTGCTAGATGCAACCTTGCAGTTGCAGCTGCGCCCGCTGCTTTTTACAGATCTGTCCCGGCATTTACCACCGGGGCCAGATTGGTGTCTACATGTGACGTTTCTTCAGCAAACTACGCTAAGGTATACAATTCGGAGTCAGTATTGACCGATTTGAAGCCCTTGGACACCTTCCAGCGTCGTCATCTTGGTCCTAACACCAAGGAGATCGAGCACCAATTAGCAACTTTGGGATACAAGGATTTGGACGAGTTCATTGAGAACGTTGTTCCCTCAAACATTCTCACCAAAAGACCGCTCAAGATTTCCCCGGCCGAGGGCTTCACTGAGACACAGTTGTTGGCCCATCTTAAGGAGATCGCCTCGAAAAACAAGGTTGTCAAGTCATTTATTGGTAAGGGCTACTATGGTACCATCACTCCACCGGTGATCCAGAGAAATCTCTTTGAGGCCCCTGAATGGTACACTTCGTACACCCCATACCAGCCAGAGGTAAGTCAGGGCAGACTCGAGTCCTTGTTGAACTTCCAGACCGTTGTCTCAGACTTGACTGGGTTGCCGATCGCAAACGCCTCGCTTTTGGACGAAGGTACCGCTGCGGCGGAAGCAATGATCTTGTCCCACAATTTCACAAAGAAAAAAAGACCCAGCTACGTGGTAGATGCAAACGTGCATCCTCAGACGCTTGCCGTTATGCAGTCCAGAGCTAAAACTTTGAATATCGATTTGGTTGTGCTTGATTTGGCTGACCCTGCCTCAGAAGATGTCCAGCAGTTGCACAAGATCATCAAAACCGTCTCAGGTATCTTGGTCCTGTATCCAGCTTCAAATGGCTCAATTGGCGATCATTACAAGGAATTGAGTGATCTTATTCATGCTGAGAAGGGGCTTTTCTCCATGGCAACTGATTTGATGGCATTGACCTTGATCAAGCCGCCTTCTGAATTTGGTGCTGACCTTGCCCTTGGTTCGTCTCAGAGATTTGGTGTTCCTCTTGGTTATGGTGGCCCTCATGCCGGGTTTTTGTCCTGTATCGACTCGTTGAACAGAAAGATTCCGGGGAGAATCATTGGTGTTTCCAAAGATAGACTTGGAAATAAGGCTTATAGATTAGCCCTTCAAACCAGAGAACAACATATCAAGCGTGAAAAGGCCACCTCGAACATCTGTACTGCTCAAGCTCTTTTGGCCAACATGGCTGCTAATTATGCTGTTTATCACGGTTCAACAGGTCTTCGCAAGATTGCTGAGAGAATATTCAATTATACCTCGATTTTGGCAGCTAAGATCGCTGAAAACGGCACCAATACCGTGCTTAATAAGAATTGGTTTGATACTTTGACCATTCAGTTAGGCGCGGGCTTGACCAGCGACAGCGTTCTTAAGGAGGCTGTTGAAAAGTACGGCATCAACTTGTTTAAAGTTAACGAGAACACAGTATCATTGTCGTTTGATGAGACGGCTCTGGAGCAAGATTTGATCAACTTGATCGCTCTTTTCACCAACGGAAACACTGCTGCTTCATTGGACTTCTCGCTTCAAAAGGTCGACGTAAAGCTTGCTAGAGATCTCGCCAAGAATCCATACTTAACCAACAAAGTGTTCAATAAACACCACTCCGAGACCGCCATGATGAGATACTTGCACAATTTACAATCTAAAGACTTGTCTTTGGCCGATTCGATGATCTCCTTAGGTTCTTGTACTATGAAATTGAACGCTGCTGCCGAGATGATACCTATTTCTTGGCCGGAATTCTCCCAGATTCACCCGTTTGCCCCGCTTGACCAGGCGGAAGGATACAAGGAGTTGATCTCTAACTTGGAGAAGGATTTGGCTGACATAACTGGATTTGATGCCACAACCATCATGCCAAATTCCGGTGCTCAAGGTGAATATACCGGTCTTTCGGTGATCAAAAGTTACTTGGAAAGTATTGGCGAAGGCAAAAGAAACGTCTGCTTGATTCCTGTCAGTGCTCACGGAACCAATCCAGCCTCTGCTACTATGGCAGGGTTTAAAGTGATCCCAGTTAAATGTAAAACCGATGGATCGTTAGACTTAGTAGATCTTGCTGCTCAAGCCGATAAACATTCAGACAAGTTGGCAGCAATCATGATCACCTACCCTTCGACCTACGGATTGTTTGAGCCTGGTGTGAAGGACGCCATTCAGATCGTCAAGAAACATGGAGGTCAAGTGTACTTAGACGGTGCTAACATGAATGCCCAAGTAGGTTTGACCTCGCCAGGTGATTTGGGAGCTGATGTTTGCCATTTGAATCTCCACAAGACCTTTGCTATCCCTCATGGTGGTGGTGGTCCAGGTGTTGGTCCAATCTGTGTTAGAAGTCATTTGGCTCCATTCTTACCAAACCATCCTGTAGTTGAAGTCAACAAGGGTGGAATTAACCCTGTGAGTGCTGCTCCATATGGATCTGCTTCGATTTTGCCAATTTCGTACGCCTATATAAAGATGATGGGTGCTAAAGGGTTGCCATACTCGTCGGTAATTGCCATGTTGAACGCTAACTACATGATGACCAGATTGTATGACTATTACGACATTATGTTCATCAGTAAATCCGGGTTGAAACATTGTGGTCACGAGTTTATTATTGATTTAAGAAAGCTCAAGGCACAGGGTGTTGAAGCTATTGACGTTGCTAAAAGATTGCAAGATTATGGTTTCCACGCTCCAACTATGTCTTTCCCTGTTGCCAACACTTTGATGGTTGAGCCTACTGAGTCTGAGAACTTGGAGGAGTTAGACCGTTTTGTTGACTCGTTGATTAAGATCAGACAAGAAATAGATGCTAAGATTAAGGGAGAACCATTAGGTAATGTTTTAAAGAACGCTCCTCATAGTTTGGACGATATAATAAGCTCCAAGGACTGGGACTCTAGGGGATACTCAAGAGAAGTTGCTGGATATCCTTTGCCTCATCTTAAGAACGCCAAATCATGGCCTACTGTTTGCAGAGTGGACGATACTTATGGTGACACTCATTTGCTTTGCACCTGTCCAAGCGTCGAAGAAGTGGCTGCTGAGCAGGATTAATAAAGAAAATAGATAGAGATTTTAATACAAATACTGATACAAAGAGCATGAGTATGAAATTCAAGTACTGTGCACTCTATTAAAAACCTATAACAAGACAATATGGAAACAAATAACAAAAACAAAAAAAGAAATACATCATGATGGTTACTGGAATATAGAAGAGATGTCTAAGGTCTAATTAAGATTAAGATTATTATTATTATTATTGCTGTTTTGGAATGCGAACTCTCCGATTTCCTTACCTAAAAAGTCAATAAGCTCTTGTTTGTCTAGCTCGCCTATCTTGCGTAATTTGAGCAACAAGTCGTAGTTAATTTCAGGGTTGAGGAGCGAGTCATGCTTGTAGGTTGGATGCTCGAGAACGAATTTCCGCATATAATTAGCAGCGGTTGGCAATTTGCCTTTCGCTCTCAAACAGAAGAGTTTAATGTAGATGTTGATGGTTTCTATCTGGGAAGCTGTGGCATGGTCAGCAAATTCAGGGGCTTCTGCCATGTAGTTCTTGACGAGCTGGGCATATCCAATGAATTTGTTGCTACCGTTAATGATTTGGTCAACCGTGAACTGGGCAACGGCATCTGGATCGCTAGCCAGGCCATTTGTAGTGTGATTAGCCACACCATTTGTAGTGTGATTAGCCACACCATTCGCAGCGTGGGTTTCCACACCATTTGGCTTGTTTGCCACACCAATATGTTCTCTGAACCAGAACTTCTCGAACACGCCGTCGCGATGATGTGCAGTCACCATGTTCTCGTCGATCAAGGATACCGGCATGTAGAAATTAGGCTTGAAATAGAGAATACTTCTGGCGATCAAGATAAGGAAAACAGAAAACGCTGCGTTTTCAAAGTCTGTGAGTTGAATTTCCAAAGGTCTGAATTCGACTCTCCAGCCAGGGGTTTTCTTGATGGATTCTTGTGTTTCCTGTTCAGTAGCGCCTTTAGCAGGCTTGAAGCTCTCAGGGGGCTTGAATCTTAACGTCTGCCAGTTTGTAGATTGGATGTTCAAGAAGTGATCGAGATCAAACTCATCGGTATCGGTTATTCTTTCGGAAAAAATAACCAATGGATCACGAACATAGAGATGGGCAAAATGGCTAGCAAGAACCTTATCAAAGAACTCTGGGTTTCCGTTTCTCAATTTATCGTAGACGTCCTTGTTGATTTCAGTAGGCAAATCATTATATTTGTCCTTGAAAGTTTGATATTCACCGGTTTTATGATCGTAATCTCCGAGATACTGATCAATTGATTCATATCTTGATTTGCGGATTCTTTGAAGAGATGATCTTCTAGCTTCGTCTAAACCACCTGTATCCTTATGGTCAGGCATTGACTCCACACCACGCTCAATCGGAACACGATCATCCATACAATTAGCAATCACATTCCATCTGACATCTTGATCAGCAACAAACCCCTTGAACAATGGGGCAGCAGCCGAAAGCGCTAAAAACACAGGAGTTAAGGGCAACAAGGAGTCAAACAAGTAACGTGATTCGTCGATATCTTTGGCTTGCATAGTCACCTGAAGACACGAACAGCCCATTCCAAAGCCCATGGCATCCATATATATGTGGCCAGGCAATGCTGCTCCGAGAAGATGCTCGTTGTCTTCCTTGTAAACACCACGTTTAGGGACGGTTTGATCGATTTTGGCCAACGACTGGGTGTTTTTGTCGGGGTAAATCGGAACGTTAATGGCAATCTTCAGTCCGCGTCTTTGTCTAATGAGGCTCGTGAGTGTAGGGAAACGGACATGTCTATTGGTGACCTCGTCAGGCAAATACAAAGAGTGCGAGTTAACGGAGGGCGCATAGTCACTTTTGGACAAAAACTTACCAACACCCATCATTGGGAAAGAGGTGATAGATAATGGGATGATCTTGCCATTGGCTTTAGGGTCTGTTTCGTTGAGTTCGTCTATCATAACTGCACGTCTTGCAGCCATATTCTTTTCAACATACAAATAATCTGAAACCTTATCTCCATTGTACGGTCTTAAAGGCGTGACTTCGATCATGAATCTACCGTATTCTGGATGGAAAGAGACGTCGTTTGGAGCACATTTTGTTCTAAAAGACTTGCCCGACTCCTGGTCCAAATTATTGAGAAGATAATCATGGTCTACATCCAAAACCGCCGTCTTTTTCACAGCATCGAAATCTACAAGCATATACTCAAGCTCATCTCCCCAAAGAAAGGGATCATTACTTCTAGAGAAATTGCTTTTGAAAGCACCCACCAACTCGACAATCCCACGATCATGGACGTATTTTCTGTGCTTTTGAGCCTCTACTAGGCTCATGGGGGTTCCTAAAGATCTAGCGATCCACAAAGTTAGTCATCAAATCCTCGGAGAAATTAGATCCTCGGAAAATTCCACACTTACAATAAACCCATGGTGAAGATTGTGACCTGTTGGTGTTAACACTGTATGTTCACAGGCTGTATCGAGGAAGAGCAACAGTTAACTAACTGATAAGTATTATTGTGTTACTTTTTTTTTCTGAGCTTCCTTATCCTTATATATACAATACACAGAAGCCGTAATTTCATACAAATAGTTTTCTTTCCTGATAAAGAAAATTTTTTTGTCTCTCATTTAGCTTTGTAGTTTCGTTTTCTTGGGTAGAATTAGTAATCGAGCATATCCGGCGATGCACACCCTGTGGATATTCCTAAGATCTGATGACCCCGATCCCCGAAGTGCAGGATTTTAGAAAGAGATATGTAAGTTTGGATAGCATGGGACACTTCGTAGAGGTGATCGTGTGAAAGAGTATGTGAGCACGTACCATAAACTGGGTCTGTGTAGTTTCCAAAAGCGTAAGTTGGTCGGACCGGCAGGAGACAATGAATGCGGATAAAGTCTATGTAGAGAGGCACATTTATATAGCATATATGCTATATAGTATCAGACACTAAAGCCTAACTGTAATCCACATGGGCTTTACGAATGATCATCGTTTGGCCCATCGATAGTTCGTGCATGGTAAAGCGGTGATTTTGCAATCGCACATGATTCCGCGGGGATGGTACAGCAGAGGACAGAGGGAGGACCCATAGTAATGGTATGTATTTCACCGGTTGTGACCGTTGATATTAGGCGATGTCATGTTAGATGATATAATTGATCTACTTACGGTTTGCACTCTGAGTGTCTAGTGTCCGTCGGGTGTCTGAGCTGTCAATAACGGATCTGACTCCTTAAGGGAAGTTCGTGGAGTCCCTCTTGGCAGAGTCAAATCCATAATCGAATATTACCACCCTACATACACGCAAACTGTATGGCCCATCTTGAAAAGTGTATTAACGAACTATTTACATACTGATATTTATAAGGCTTCTTCGACAGACGGGTTTCATAAACAAGAAGACGAGACAATAAAGTGAAACAAAAAGGGGAAAGAGAAAAGTAATATAGATACAAATATGCAAACAGATGGGTGATGAATGAAAAGATTGACATGAATTGAGCCTTGATTATACTACCACAGCCCCATGATCGATCACTGTAGAGTTAAATTCAAGATCACTAGGAGCTTTGGCATCCACAGGAGAATATAAGTACCATTTCTTCAAGGCATCCACTGCAGCCCTAATTTTGGCTTCTCTAAACGATGAACCGTATGCCTCTCCCAATTTTTCAGTTCCACTGAAAACTCCTACTAAGAACACAGGACTCTTAGATAATCTACCGGTTTCACTCAACAATCTGGTGACTGGAGCCTCCAAACCTTCTCTGCTGCAAAGAGCAGAAAGCTCTCTTGTAGGCTGTTCAAACACAAAGAGATCCTGGATTCTCAAATCTCTTGTCAACAATATATAGTCATAGATGAACTTTTTGGTGTCATCCAATGATCTTGTGGAGGCAAAGTATCCACTCACGATGGACTTCACCGCAGAAGACATGGCAATTTCTTTGGTTAACACCACGGAGTTGCCGTGTCTTCTGGAGTTTTTGTACTGTGTTAAGTTCTTTTCTGGCTGAACTACTTTCGAGTCGAATCTCAACTTCCCGATGCTGAACTCTTCTGGCTCCTCTTTCAAGTATTTTTCTAATGGATCGGTCTCATCAATTTCAATGCCCCAGAATTTCCCAATTGCATACAAATCACGGTCACCTATAATGCTGCTGACTGCTGTGTTCAACACGTTCAATGGGAGTCTTGGATATTTCGTTAAAAGATATTCCGTCACATAATAAGTCAAAAGGTTCTTACCAAACACTTGCATGCCTCTATTGTTAGGGTATGGCGAGTTCTTCTTCTTGCATGTTAATGATCTGGCTAACGTAGAAAGCTTGTAAGATTCTGGAAGTTGCAATCTCGAGTGAAGAATGCTCAATTGAGGCGATTTTTGTGCCACTTCTTCTGTGATAATCTTGGTGAAAGATGTAGATTGAGTTGCATGAGTAGCAAAACTTCTAGTAGCTATACTACATGCCTGTCTTGCACATGACTGCTGGGATATAAATTTCGACAACATGATGCTCCTACTCCTGCTCCTGCTCCTATCAGTATCAATCAATAATATCTAGTATTTCCAGACTGCTACCTCCAAATCTTTCAAGCGGCCTCTCTAATGTTGGTACAAATTTTTCATGACAAAAAATTTTTTTTCTCGCACAAAAAGTCGAACCAAAGGGATCGCAGAAGAGGAGCAGGGTAAATATGATTATTATTGTGCAAAAAATGCTAAAGGGAGAGAATATCAAGAAATGCTAACAGCACCTTAGATTTGGAAAATTTTCATACAAATCAAATACCCCAGTGATTGCACTATCCATTGATAGAAGAACAAAAGCATTACTAATATCCCTAAACAAACACAACAACAATGTCAAAAGCTGCTGTTGAAAGAATCCACGAATTATCTGCGAATTACTCGAAAATCGCCAGCCAAACCGCTCAATATTGCAGAAAGTACGGCAAGAATGAGGCATCGGTGATGGTACTTTGCGTCTCTAAATTCAAGCCAGCCGCAGATATTTTGGCACTTTACGAAAGCGAACACAAAATCAGACATTTTGGCGAGAACTACGTTCAAGAGCTTGTGGAGAAGGCAGCCTTACTTCCAAAAGATATTAACTGGCATTTCATTGGTAACTTACAGAGCAACAAATGTAAGGAATTATCAGCAAAGATTCCTAACCTTTACTCTGTAGAATCGTTGGATTCCATCAAAAAGGCGCGCAAATTGAACGAAACAAGACCAGAGGCCTTCCCTGTGATCAACTGTTTCATCCAGATCAACACCTCCAGCGAAGACCAGAAGGCGGGGATCTTGTACTCGAACACCCAGGAAATCATTGACTTGATCAAGTTCATAACCAATGACTGTAAAAAATTACAGTTCAAGGGCTTCATGACCATTGGGTCTGTGCATGAGTCAAAGGACTCCGAGGGCGGAAACCACGACTTCATGCGGTTGGTGGGACTAAAAAATCACGTGGCTGAGCAGCTCAGCATTCCTGTCGATGAGATACAGCTTTCAATGGGGATGAGTAGCGATTATGAGGAGGCCATCAAACAAGACACAAACTACGTTAGAATTGGCACCAATATTTTTGGCGCAAGAGACTACAGCAAAAAATAAATAACAACTTTCTTGTAACCTTATAATAGAGAGATAACGAATGGACTTGTATTTCCGAGGAAAACTCCTCGTTGTAGTTTCAGGCAGTTCTTGCTATTACTCATCCTTGTTTGCCCTATAGGCGTGATGTTGAATTCCATTCTACGTTGTAGATCGGAGTCAAAAAAGAAACCAAGAAAAGCAGTAATGAGTCAATTTTTACTCTCTTTTTTGACTCCGATCCATCACATGATTGAGCACGCACTTGCGATACGGAGACCTAACGGCTCAAGGCCAAGGCAAACCTTTTCAGACATGAACCGCTATTATTTATTCGGTTATACTAGGAATCCATTCGGGTTTCTCGAGATGTATTCAAGTAGCGGCGTGTCGATCTTTGGGGTTGTTTCTTTTGCAGTGATTAACCTATATAAAGAGGGCCATTTTCGTTAGATCCTTCTGGGTTTTCTGGGGTTGGGAATTTTTTTAATATTCCCATGTGAAATTTCAAGGGCTAAGTAGGTTGGAGTTTCTTTATAGTATTCCAATATAGATATCGCTTTGTTACTCGTCACTAATCAATCATGTCGGTCTTCAAAACCAAGGCCTCCTCTGTGGAGATCCAAGAGAAATCGGATGCAAAAAGCCTGCCGTTCTTCGATAAGCTTCAGGCATTTTCGACCAAACTTGATTCATTTGGAATTGAGAGTCGAGGCATCGAGAGAATAAAGCCATATGAACGGTCAACCAACAAGAGAAAGGCGGTGTTGCAGGTCACAGGATTGTGGCTTGCTGCGTCCGGAGGTCTTTCTTCGTTGTCTTCGTTTGTTCTTGGACCATTGGTATTTGAGCTTGGACTTGCTGACTCATTTATCTACGGTATGGTTGGTATGTTTATTGGATGCATTATTGCCGCTTATTGCTCGATAATGGGCCCTCGTTCTGGGTGTAGACAGATGGTCAGCGCACGGTTTTTGTTTGGTTGGTGGTTTGTCAAAGTTGTTGCTCTTGTGGCTATCATTGGTGTTATGGGTTGGTCTGTGACCAACTCTGTGTTAGGAGGTCAGATTCTCATGTCTGTTTCCGACAACAAATGTCCACTTGAAGTCGGGATCATCATTGTTGCTATTGTGTCGTTTATTGTTGCCATTTTTGGAATCAAGCAACTTTTAAAGGTTGAAACGTTGTTGTCTATTCCTATTTTGATTTCCTTTTTCTTGATGTATATCTCCATGAAGGGCGAATATCATTGGATGAACGACTCCCAATCGCTTGGTGATGCTGCTACTATCAGAGGCCACAAGCTTTCGTTCCTTGCGTTGGCGTACTCGGTGACGTCTACATGGGGTTCTATTGCTTCTGATTATTACATTGTTTTCCCCGAAACGTCGACAGATGTTGAGATATTCACCATCACATTCTTCGGAATTCTTTTGCCAACCACCTTTGTGTCGGTTGTTGGGTTATTATTGGCAAATGTTGCTTACGTTTACCCTGGATGGAGTGATATCTACACTACTAATGGTCTTGGTGGTTTATTGACTGTTGCCTACACTTCCTGGGGACGTGGCGCAAAGATCTTCCCAGTATTGTTATTCTTGTCGTTGATTACAAATAATATTATCAATAGTTATTCTGCCGCTTTTGGGATCCAGTTGATTGGAGTTTGGCTTGCAAGAATCCCAAGATTTATTTGGGTTATCATTGTTACTGTCATTTATCTTGTTGCTGCCTTAGCAGGAAGAAACCATTTCAGTGAGATCTTAGGTAACTTTTTACCAATGATTGGGTACTGGATTTCCATCTACTTCA
This sequence comes from Saccharomycopsis sp. yHQL182, assembly GCA_030490795.1. Classification (NCBI taxonomy): domain Eukaryota; kingdom Fungi; phylum Ascomycota; class Saccharomycetes; order Ascoideales; family Saccharomycopsidaceae; genus Saccharomycopsis; species Saccharomycopsis sp. yHQL182. The sequence continues at coordinate 55,662 of JAKVQV010000033.1, forward strand.
TTTTGTTGCTTGAAGAGAATTTAATCTTCAGAACCGATAAACTTTACAAGGAGCTTTTCACTGCAGAACACGAGGTTCCTACTGACGATACTCGTTTCTCTAGAAAACAGAACTACAATTGGACTATCTGGAACGATTATGACCGTTTGACCAACGGATATGCTGCCATTATCGCCTCATTGTTTGGTGTTGCTGGGGCTATTGTCGGTATGGATCAAACATATTATGTTGGACCTCTTGCTAGTTACATTGGTGAGGGTGGTGATTTAGGAATGTGGTTATCAATGGGATTTGCTGCGATCATTTATCCTCCTCTTAGATACTTAGAATTGAAGAAATTCGGTCGTTGATTGATGATAGATGATCCTGGATGTTTATACTTTTCGCTTTGCTTAATTTTAATAATTCTTTACTGTTATAACTATAGTAGCTCGATATAGATATATGTTAGTAGAGAGGCAATCCCGAGCGAAGCGAGTAATCGAGGTTTACCGAGGTCCTAAATGGAAGAAAGAGATGCCGAAGAAAAAAGACGCCGTACTCTATATATAGATTTTTGTGACTGTATCGTGAATAACATATGAACATCAAGGAATCATCAATTATATAGGAGAACTCTTAAAAGGTACCATATAAGGATGGTATACTAATGGCTTTGCACCCATACTGATGGTACACTTCACCCGATGAGGCAAAAAAAATTTTTGTTAAAAAAAATTAAAAGAAAATTTTTCTCTACTCCATGCGCTTTAGTAATAATCACGTACCTCTTCGGCAGTATTAGATAGATCTACAACTAACTAGACAAGATTAGATCGCTTTTAGAAAGATAAAAAGATATAATGGCTCAATATACTTGTAATACTTGTGGATTGGCCTTCCCTACGGGGGACGATCAAAGGGTCCATATGAAATCAGAATGGCATAGATATAATTTGAAGAGAAGAGTGGCACAATTGCCGCCTATAGACATGGATACGTTTACCGAAAAAGTCAGCAAATTGTCAGTTGCATCAGACATTAATGGGGCTGGATTGGAGCAAGAATTGTCTAAAAGAGATCTAAGAAAGCAGAAGAAAGAGGAACTTGCAAAGAGAAGAATGGATCTTATGCAGAAGGCAAGAGAAGACATACTAAAGAAGCAGAACGAGGCACTCAACAATCATGAAGACATAACCAAACAGGAAACGAAAGATCTCTCAGAAGTGATTGCTGAGGAGGCCGCAAAGGTTGAAGAAGAAGAAGCAAAATCAGAGCTTCCCGAAGAACAACAAGAAGAACAGATATTGAAAAATAAGCTCAAAACCCAAGTAAAAATTCCTTTGAATAGCTGTTTGTTCTGCAAAAAACTGTTCACAACAATAGCCATGAACGTAAATCATATGTTCAAGAACCATGGGCTTTATATTCCTGAGCAAAAATATCTCATTGATCGTGATGGATTGTTAGGATATTTAAGTGAAAAGGTTGGTCTTGGGAATGTGTGTCTTGTGTGTAATTATCAAGGGAAAAACCTTGAAGCTGTAAGAGCTCACATGGTAGCCAAATGTCATTGTCTGATTCCATATGATACCAGTGATAGCAAGCTAGAAATCTCCGAGTTTTATGACTTCTCGTCTACATATAAGAAGAAGAAATCTGAAACTGTTGCTGCTGACGATAACGGGGATGAAGAATGGGAAGATGTTTCTGATGATGAGAATGTGGAGAATGAAAACGAGGACGGAGACGAAGACCAGGATGAAAATGAATACGAAGACGATGAATACCTTTATAATGATGGAGTGGAACTTTATCTTCCGACTGGATTGAAAGTTGGTCACAGATCCATGGCCAGATACTTTAAACAAGACTTGAAACCAGAAAGAATCTTGACTGAAGGCCAAGGAACCGTGATTGCTGCTGAGACCAGATACATGTTAAGTCTTGCAGATAAAAAGGAGCTTGCTACTCAGAAGAGAATATGGGGTAAAGAGATTAAAGATAAGAAAACGTTTGACAAGAGAGCTGCCAAGTTCATTAATAACCAGCCCCATTTCAGAGATCCGCTTTTGCAATAGTTGTTTGTGTTTGGTAATATATAATACTTTATCGGTACTTTGTAATTGTAATAATTATGTAGAGAGACTTTACTTTCGAGTCACGTGTGTGATAAACGTACACGGCTCAAGCACAATGTATCTATTGTGAATGAGGGATAATAAATGTTGCGTGCTCATTATTGTCTATCTAGCTGTGTAATGTCTAGATGTTATTCCGATTAATCATTGGGATGTCAACTATGTAATAGAAAGTAGTACATTGAAATATAATAGACCCACTCCTGCGGTACTAATATAATAAATGCGAAAACGTTTTTCCGACCGCTTATTTTTTTATTTTTTTTTCAGTGTTAATTTTTCCCCAAAGAAACCAAAGTAATCAAGATTTCAATTGGAAATTGCAAAGCCCACTAAGAACAAAGTGACATATCTCCTCATCTCGATCGTCTGCGTCAACATGAAGTTACTCACCAAATGGCTTATATTATTGGTACTCACGGGATTGCAATATGCCGGGTTCTTGTGGTTTGCTAAGGGGTTTTTCCCTCAGAAAGTTCTTCTTCCGGGTATAAATTCATTTGACACAATGAATGACAAATCTCTAATATTGTCTGATTTGGGTAAGAGAACCAGCAACGGGGTCAATTCACAATTGAAGTTTGACAAGTTCGTATTCATTCTTATTGATGCGTTACGGTCGGATTTTGTGTTCTCGGCAAATTCGTCTATGAGTAACCTACACTCGTTATTGAATTCGAACCAGGCAATTGGTTTCACGGGCTTTTCAAACCCTCCTACTGTTACGTTACCAAGACTCAAGTCAATTTCAACTGGATCAATCCCGAACTTCCTTGATGCCATTCTAAACATCCATGAAAGTGATAACTCGTCGTCATCGAATCTTATCAATCAGGACTCATGGCTCAAACAGTTCAGACTAAAACCAGGGTTTGCTGGCTTGAATTTTTTTGGTGATGACACTTGGTTAAAACTTTTCCCCGGATTTTTCAACGAATACGAGGGTACATCCAGTTTCTTTGTATCAGATTTCACCGAGGTTGATAATAATGTCACCCGTCATATTGATCAACAGCTCAATAATGACGATAAATGGGACGGTTTAATTCTCCATTATCTAGGGTTAGATCATATTGGTCATAAAAACGGACCTAATTCTGTGTATATGCCAGGGAAACAGGCCGAATTGGACGATATCATCTTTAAAATCTACAATGAATATGTGCTCAAGAAATATCAACAGGAGAACCAGAACACTTTGTTAGTAGTGCTTGGAGATCATGGAATGAACGAGATCGGAAACCATGGAGGTTCATCTATTGGTGAAACCTCTTCTGCTCTTGTTTTTGCGTCTCCTATTTTTGGAGAGCTTCAAGGACTTGTAAACGACGAGAAGGTTCCTATTGGAATCAACAAGGACTTCAAGTTCTTGCAATACATCAACCAAATTGATTTGATCCCCACCATTTGTGGATTATTCAATATTCCTGTCCCTAAGAATAATTTGGGAATTATAATCAGAAAGTTTTTGAATATCAATCAAGATCCAGAGGTTTTGGCCTACAAATTACTCAGTAATGCCTATCAATTCAAAGACCTTATTGAGATTAAGTTAGGCCATGAATTTTCCACGTCGTTCGACAAGAATTTCAAGTTCAACGATGATTCTGATTTCAATAAGTTCAACTCGTTATGGCATTCGAGTGTGTTACAGTTTGAGAATAGATATTCTAAAGATAAATCATTCTTGCTAGATCAATCTGTGTTGGAAGAATCAATCGATTCATTCTACGAGTTCCTTTTAGAGACTCAAGACTTCTTGCAAAACTCATCGACCAATTATAATCTTGGAGACTTGAATTTGGGCCTTGTATTGATATCCATTGTTGCTGTGTTGTTATCAGGAGTCTTTTTCAAGAACATCTATGATCTTTCAGTGATGAAAATTGGACTTGCTTTTTATATATCAACGTTAATTATGGGGTTATCTACCTTTGGGTCTTCTCTTGTTGAAGAAGAGCACCAGCTTTGGTGGTTCTTATCGTTGTTATTTGTGATCGGTATCACATTTTCCTTCACTTCAGTTTACTTTCATAACAAGCTTTTAACAGTTGTTTCCCTTCTGTTAATAGAGATAATATGTCTTAGACTAATTAGATTCTGGAACAATTCAGGACAAAAGTATAACTTTTTTGAAGAGTTTGATGGCTTAAAGATAGCATACTATCTATCTCCTTCACAACATCAGAACCTTGCTCTTGGTATTTTTATGGCCTCTGTGTTGCTTTATTCTCAATCATTGTCCTCTGGAGGATTCAATTTGATTCATAATTCTGTTGGATTTGTGCTCCCATTTACACTTGGTTTACTCATTTCGTCTTTTAAGATCGCCTTTGAATACAGCAACACTGGTGGTGCTAACTTCAACAAGGTATTTTTGAGTGCAATTTCAAAGATCCAAGAGTACTTTGTGCCATCTGACAGCACAGATAAAGACATGAAGTCATTACTTATCAATTTGGCACAGCTTTCATTCAAATATTTGGCTGGATTGCTCATATTGAGAATCGTTTTGACTTGGGCTGAATTCTTGTGGTTCAATAAGGTGATCGAAACCAGAAAGGCTGAATACGTTAAATTGTCAGAGGAGGAAAATACTGATAGTTTCATTGTTAAGAATAGAATGAAAGGAAAGAGTACGGCTAAGTTACTCAAAAAAGTCATTAAGACTCACCAGGAAGTCATTGATGGATCCCATAACTATTTCGATGATGTTTCGCATTTAATAACCTTGTTGTTAATAATGCAATCGAAGGTTGAAAATAGTGGGCTTTATATTGTATTTTTCTTGATTAAATACGCTACTAAGAAAGCAATCAACAAGGTAGTTGATCATGAAGTTGGAAAGTTCAATCTGGAACCTTCGTCTATGTCCTCCATAGGTAATCTTCATTTGAAAATAACCATGTACTCGACCATATTCACTATCATATTGCAAGGATTGTCGTTTTTCCAGTTTGGGTTCACCAATTCTCTCTCTACAGTTGATTTGGCGAACGCATACAACGGAACAAAGAGCTTCAACTTGCTTTTGGTTGGGTTTTTGACCTTTATTTCAAACTTTTCGCCAGTGATTTACTGGTCCTTCAATTCTCTCTCATGGATATTCGATAATGATTTGATCAACCTTTATATCAAGAATTCTTCGAATTTCAATATTGTCAAGGCAGACATTTTGTACTACCGTTATTTGACCATGTTTACATTCTATACTATATTTGGATTACTTTTGACTATTGCTTGCTATATTCTCAGATATCACTTGTTTATATGGACGGTGTTCTCTCCTAAACTTTTATTCTTTGGAGTTTGGAACTTTTTAATTGTTGGGGTTGTGGAGATAGTTGTGGGGATTTTTGTATTTCTTTACAGATGATGATGATGATGATGATGATGATGATATTATATAGCTTGTTAATAGATAATATGTATATTTATCAATCTGATATATATAGCAAAGTTTTACTTAAATGAACCCTAAAAGTCTAAGAATGTAGTCTATGAAGATCCCGACTGTTAATAATTGAGCCGAGAATACGGTCCCATTAAAAGCAGACCAACAACTCTGACCATCATTCAAGTTAGTGTTCTTGATCATCGAGACTAATCTGTAAGAGAACCAAGAAGCAGCAAGCCAGTAACCTGGACCTAAAGCACCATGAACACCAACATATGCTAATGCACCAATTTGACCAGCAGACAATCCGTAACAAATTGGCTTGGTGTTCTCAGCCCAAGCCAAAGCAGTGGATTTCACTCCGGCTTTGACATCGTATTTCTTGTCTTGATGTGCGTAAATTGTATCATAAATAAGAGTCCAATTAAATGCACTTAAGTACAAAGGAAGCATCAAAGCCCAATTCCAATCTCCCATAGCAGCAAAACCCAACATCGTTCCCCAATTGAAACAGGCTCCAAGAATCACCTGTGGATAGTAGGTAAATCTTTTGAATAACGGATATGTGAGAACCAAAGAAAGAGACGAAGCTCCTAACAAGAAGCAGTCCAATGGAAGCGACAAAAGAACACCTAAACCGATAAATAATTGGGCTACAAGGAACTTCACAGCCTGAGGTCTTGTAATTCTTCCACTTGCAATTGGACGCTCGATAGTTCTGGCAACCTTATCATCTAAATCCTTGTCCAAAATATCATTAATTGTGCAACCAGCTCCTCTCATGACAACCGACCCAATTCCAAACAAAGTCAACATTCCTAATGTCTGAGTCAAAGGTGCCGAGATTTCAAAAGCAGCAATAAGAATAGCCCATGAAGACGTCAAGAAAAGAATCCATGTCCCAGCAGGCTTCTCCACACGCATCAATTCGGCATAAGGGATCCATTTATCAGGTAATTTAGATACATAAGGACCCAAAGCCTTCAATCTTGCCTCTCTAGCTTGTCTCAATTCTTCTTCATTAAAGATCGATGCTTTGGTGTTTAAAGTCACTGAGGTTTTGGTATTGTTATTCTTTGTTGAGAGTGCCTTGACAAGACTCAACTGTGTAGGAACACTTCTCTTCTGCCACAAAAGTCTTTGAGGTTCAACAGAGAGAAGCTGAGTTCCTTTAACACTATTTTGACGGAGCGTGGATAGAGATCTGATTCCTCTATGGAAGAGACTCGCATTAGCGGAGTAATTAACCAATGGAACTCTTGGGATGATTATTTTTGCAAACATCTTCCAATTGGCGATTACAGTAAACTATTGATATACTATGATGTCGTCAAAGTCAACCCTCGTGGAATATAAGCAAGCAGAGCTTTAATCAGACCATTTAGTCATTGATTGGTGAGTGTGAGCTTGACAAATAAAAGTGTCTGAAAAAAAAAAAAAAAAAAAAATTATATAACCGAAAAAGGTTCATTCGTAAAAAAGGACGCCTTATACCCCGGTGAAATGGAACTTGCATCCGATCTACAACATGAGGGAGAGGGCTTATGCAGGAGGTATGTGTGGAGGAGGTATAAGATGAAATACAAGAAGGTATATGAAGGTTATATAAAGCCTATATGCTAAAAGACATCTATTATGTGTAAATAACTATAATTTGTAATGCTAAAGAAAACATCTCAATCATCATCATCATCGTCATCGTCATCATCACTCTCATCGTCATCGTCATCGTCATCGTCATCATCTGAGACTTCGACATTCAAATCTCTTAGTTTGGCCTTGTATTTGGCTACTTTATCGTCCATTTCTGACATCAAGAGAACCAAATCATCTAAATCAGATCTTGGAACCATGTCTTGGATCTTTGAGTTAGCAGACTCCAATTCTTTTCCTTTAGACTTGAGCTTTTCGTTTAATTTCTCTATTTCCAGCTTGTCTTCAACTTTACTCTTGAGCAATGTAATTTCTTTCTGTAAGCTTTCAATTGTAGACGCTGTAGTTTTCTCGGAGCTAAGTTTTTCGACCTCCAAGCTTTTGAGTTTGGCATCATTCTTATCAGATTCAAGTGTAAGTTCTTCAAGCTTTTGGCTCTTAGTAGCAATGCTCTTCTCTAAGGAACTGATCTTCTCATCTTTGATCTTCTCAGATTCTTTGATGTTAGTCTCTCTAGCTGCAGCAATCTTTTTCAAAACATCAAGTTCCTTAGTGGACTTTTGGACATCTACTTTCAAAGCCGCAATCTCCTTGTCTTTGACCGTTAAATCTTCAGTGAATTGGCTAAGTAGATGATTCAATTCCGAGATTTTCTTATCCTTTCCCTGCAAATCATCTTGACTAGTTTCTTTCAATTGCAGAATCTTCTTTGACTTTTCATCAAGCTGAGTCTTCAAAACAGCCTGATCTTTCTTAATTGCCTCAAATTCTTTGACTTGAGCTGCAGCTGTAGCTTCAAGCTCCTTGATTTTATCTGATTTGGCTTTCAACGACTCTGATGCTTCACCAGCCAGATTTTTAAGCGATTCTTTAAGACTATTGATTTCTGTGTCCTGAGCATCAATGTCTTTCTTTAAACTTTCAATTTCATTGTTTTTATCAGTTATTTCTCCAGCTAAACTCTTGTTTCGCTCTGATTGTGAAGTGAGATCCTTAGTTAACTGCTTTTCCTTCTCCGAAAGTTTCTCAGTCAACTGCTTGATTTTCTCGGAATGAGTCTCTTCCAACAGACGTTTGGCTACAGAAAGCTCATTGCTATGTACAAGTTTCAATGATGCGAGCTCCTTTGTCAAGTCTTCTAGTTTGGAAGCTGCCGAACTTTTAGAACCTTCAAATTCTTCATTTCTTTTTGAGATCTCTTGATCCTTTTCTTTAATCAGAGCTTCGAGTTTCTCGATCGATTTGAGTAAATTGTCTTCTTTATCTCTGAACTCGTCCTTCATAGTCTCTTTCTCAGTTATCTGAAATTCTAATTTATTAATCTCTGCGATCTTTTCTTCCAATTCTTTGGATTTAGAGACGATAGTTGCATTTAAAGATTCAGCAGAATCAGTCAAGGATTTTTCCTTGGCAGCAAAGGTTGCTTCTAACTCCTTGATTTGAGATAAATACTTGTCTTCTACACCCTTTATTTGCTCCTCTTTCAACTTTTTCTGCTCAATTTCCCTTTGCTTCATAAATGTATTATGATCTTCCCGAGCTTTGGTCTCTTTCTCCTTCAAAAGCTTCTCGTTTTGTTCTCTCTCATTTGCGTGCTTAATGGATCTTTCTTTCTTTTCAACCAACTTCTCAAGCTCTGTGATTTTCTTTTGAAGAGCTCTTTCGTTTTCCTTCATTTGCTTCTCTTTAAGCTTCCTCTCTTCAACTTCCTTTTCTCTTAGCTCTTGCTCTTTAGCTTCCTTCTCGCTAACAGCTTTGCCTTCAAGGAGTTGTTTATCCTTGAACTCTTTGATTGTGCTCTCGGCATCTTGAAGTGCTTCGTCTTTAGCAGCAATAGAGTCACTTAATTTTTCAATATTGGCCTCGAGATCTTTGATGAGTTTATTCAATCGGCCAATTTCTTCTTCTTTACCTTTTATTTGAAAGTTAAGGTCGTCAATTTTAACATCATTTTGCTTAGAAGCTGACTTTAATTGCTCCATTTCTTCGTCTTTCTTCGAGATTGAATCCTTCAAAGTATTCAATTTAGTATCAAATTCTTGTTGCAACTCTTTGATTTGCTTCTTCAAATCAGTTGTCTCTGAAGCACCTTTCTTAAGAGACTCCTTCAAAGCAGTTAATTCATCGGTCTTTGCATTTATTTCTTGCTTCAACTGTGCGACTTTTACTTCGGTTTCACCATTCTTAGACGACGTAGTTCTAAGAAGATTGTCGTGCTTGTTACTTAATCTCATCAACTCTTTGGTTTTTGCTTCACTGGCTTTATTGAGAGTAGCAATTATATCAGATTTATCATCAATTTGCTCATTTAATTCACTGATTTTAGAATCATTGGCCTTTTTAAGAGCCTCTATTTCTTTAGCCTTTTTGTCTGACAAGGCTGTGAGCTCTTTGTCCTTTTTGTCTGACAAAGCTTTGAGTTCTTTCTCCTTTTTGTCTGACAAAGTTTTGAGTTCTTTCTCCTTTTCAGCTTTGAGATCATTAAGCTTCTTGCTGAGATCTGACTTCAATTCTTTGAGACTCTTCTCTTTGTCAGCCTTCAATTCTTTAAGACTCTTCTCTTTGTCAGATAACAAGTCAGATATCTTCTTGTCGTTCTTCTCAGTCAATTCTTTAGCAGATACTTTCAAAGATTGAATCTCCTTCTCTTTCTTTGCTTCTAACTCTTTGGTTTCCTTCTCCTTTGAAACCTTGAGTTGATCCAAGGACTCCTTACTCAACTTCTTAACCTCCTCGATCTCTTTTTGTAACTTTTCTACAAGCAGTTTATGTAATTCCTGTAATTTTTTGATCTCCTTCTCTTTTGACGCTTTGATCTTGTCAAATTCTTGCTTGTGGGAGTCTCTCAACCCCGAAATCTCTAAATCTTTATCCTTTGCCAATTTTCTGAGGTCGTTAGCTTTACTGTCTCCTGCTGTCTTTAACTCAGTTTCTTTTGCTATCTTTAAAGCAGCGAGTTCTTCCACCAATTTGGCAACTTTACTCTCATGAGTTTGCGCTAATTCGCCGATTTCCTTTGTTTTAGCTTCATTTATTGATGATATTTGGAGCTCGATTTTGGCTTCTAATGTCGAAATTTCATCTTCTTTAGTCTTAATAGTGGTTTTTAATTCCTCCAATGTAGATTCAAGCTGTTTATTACTGTCAATGATTGTGGCATTGTCAGAGGACATTGTGACCAAAGACTCAGAAAGTTCTTTGATTTTACTCTCAGAGTTCTTGACTTCTAATTCAAGTGAAGCTATTTTAGCATCTCTCTCTTCTAATGACTTAGTCAAGTTAGAACTCTCAGCCTTGAGTTTTGAAACGCTAGTTTCGTGATCTTTCGATAACTCATCTATCTTGGCTTTCAATGTAACAATTTCATTGGTTAGCGATTTCTGAGCTTCCGATTTTTCGTTAATTTCTCGTTGATGACTATCAAGATCTTTCAATTTCAATTCATGAGTGCTAGACAATGAGTTAAAGCTGTCTTTCAACTCCGCTAATTGAGTGGAAAGAGACACTTTCTCCAGTTCCAACGTTTTGACTTGTGATGAAAGAGCTGTGATTTTCTGAGAACTATCAAGCGTGACTTTTTGCAACTCAGATTTTAAGGATTCAATCTCCTGTTGCATTTGAGTATGATAAACTTTTAATTGATCTCTTTCGGTGTTTGTTTGATTCAATCTGAAACTGATGGAGTTCAAATCGTCAATCAAACTTTTCTCATACTCAGCAAATTTGTTTTGAAGATCGGCTTTGCTTTGTTCAACCAAACCTATCTTCTGAAGAGAGTCTTTGGCTGCAAGTTCTGAGTTCTTTAGAGCAACTTCCAATTGCGAGATCTTCGCTTCTAGCTTTTTCTTTGCTTGCTCAAACAGTTTAGCCTCTGTTTGTAGCTTTTTGTTAAGAGATTTGATAGTGTTATCGTTTTCTTGATCCTTTTTGGATAACTGAAACAATTCTCTAGACATCTTATTGATTCCATCTTCAGAATTTTTGTTCTTCTTTTCTAATTGCAGCTTTTCGTTTTCCAATCTGGACTTGTCACTCTCAATTGTTTTGATCTTTTTGTTAGAATCACGTATCTCAAACTCTAGTTGCGCGACCTTATTATTGAGCTTTGTAATGAGATTGTTCAAACTGGTAATCTTTACTAATTGATTCTCAGTCGAAGAGCTAAGGTTTTCGTTCTTCTTTTCAAGATTGGTCAAGTTTTCAATCACATTTTCATTCTTAATCTTCAACTCGCTGAGCTCAAGAGTAACACCTTCTAATTCGGAGGTGAGTTTGTTTTTGGTTTCAACCTCGCGTACCAATACTTGGTTCAACTTTTCTGCCTCTTCAAGAACAGCTAAATACTTAGAGTAGTTCAATCTACCATTAGGCTCAAATTGAGGATCATTATCAAACGAGTTAATAATACGATTGTAGTTTTCCTTCAAAAGATTGATATAATATTCGTGAAAAATGATCTTCGGTAAGCCAGTGTCGTCTTTTTCATATTGATCGATTGGCTTATAATATACATCATACTCTTCGTACTTCGAGTACTCATCGCTACGTTTGAAGCTGTTGAGAATAAGCTTGTAGTTGTCAATAGCGACAATCTTGCCAAAGAAGTTATGAAACTCTAATCTTATGTTTTTTGGCTCATCTGCTGCTTCATCGCCACCATCAGCTTCATTAAGATATTTAGGGCAACTATCGTAGAATACCCCTAACAAGATGAGCACCATACTATTAAGAACAGTGTCTGCAGTTGTTTGCTGCTTAACAAATACCATAAGCTTCTTCAAGAAATCATTATGGCTGACAACATCTCTAGTCATGAATGCACGGATCAAGTTAGTGTCTTCGAAGAAATACTTAGCAAAAAACATCAAATAAGAGACTGCGATTCTTTTATCAGGGAACGATAAGGCGCTTATCAATAAGTCAAACATTGCATCAATGGCAGTAACAATCGGTTTATGAGTTTCCTTTTCGTCAGAAGGAGATTCAGCTTGTTCGGCACGAGGAGATTCAATTTGTTCTTCTGAGGGAGCAGCTGATAGCTCTTTCTTTTCGACAGAAGCTGGAGATTCTACCTTTTCAACCGAAGCAGTAGCTGAAAGTCCGTCAATAGCAACATTAGACTCTTCAGAAGAAGCTGGTTCTTCAGACGCTTGATCGCTGTCACTGTGTCCAGAAACTAGAGTTGGAAGATCATCAGAAGCTTCGCTCTTTTCTTCTTCAGCAAAGGCAGGCTCTTCAAGGCTCTGATTCTCAGGAGCAACAGTGCTCGAATCACTCGATATACGAGGTAAAGACTCCGAGTCTGATGGAAGGTTTATCACTACTGCAGATCCAGAGGCAGTACTATTGGAAGCAGACGCTTCCACATTAACATACTCAGGACTAGAAGAATCAGAACTGGTTGGAGATCTTAAATCGTGACTATGATCATTTTGATCAGGAGTAACATCAGCATTCTGAGCTTCGTTCTGAGTTTCTGTTGGTGTTTCTACTTGAGCAGGGTGTTCCGACTGATCGGCGTCGTCACCTTCTTCATTGAAGAATTCATCAAACAAATCGTCGTCAAGATTCTTAATTTCAAAGGAAGTGATTCTCTTTTTGAGCTCATCACTGTCTTCAGTCAACGATGTAAGTATCAGTGAAGCAAACCATACTTTATATGGATTAATCTTCACATCAGGATCGTATTCCACGAGAGTAGTGAAGATATTTCCAATTGGGATGTGTAATTGTAAAAGATTATCGAAAACATCTCCCGACTTTTCTGGATTTTGGTTGTCCTCAGAGGGTTGAGAGCCACTAAGTCTCTGATAGATAGCAATCTGGTTTTCCAAGAAGTCTTTTCTAATGGTATCGTTGTTAGAATAGTAGCTTTTCAACACTTTAAAAGCGTTCAAACGAATATCAAAAAGATGCACACTGTTGTTATAGAGACACCAGTTGATCAAAAGCTGAAGAACAGGCACTAAAGCACCGTTTTCGGCCAGAGAATCCACAGAATTGCCGCTGGATGGTAAAGATGGGTTCAAATACGGCACATCGATCGAAGTAAGCTGGGCTTTCAACTCGTCATTATATAAGATCAAGTCTCCAAGAAGAGACAATGCTACGGCCTTGATTTGGTTCGGTATATAGTTAAGGAAAGTGATCTTCAACACGCTTATTAAAATGCGGGAGTTTTCGATCTGTGGGAAATAGTCCAAGGAGTTCTGCTTGGCAGAAAAGAGAGCTGCGACGTTTTTAAGCACCATCAACACGTTATCAATGAGCTGTTGAGAGAAGAAGTTCACATTAGGGGCCATAGATTGGACGTTTTCAGGATAGGTGAAGAAATCTAAGTAATCAGAGAGATTATTTAAATGGTTTGACTCAAGAAAAAGCTTCTGATTAATGAGATTCATATGCAATAGATTGTAAACTAAGGATAAACAGTCTTCGATAGTGACACTGTTAAAGGAAACCTCTCTTTCCAAGTCAATGATCTGGAACAATTTAGGAAATATATCCTGAAACGCAATAATTCTCTGCAAATTCGAGTTGTTACTGGATATTGCGGTGAGAAGAATGATGGTTTCATTCCTTATAGGATCATAATGAGAGTTTATGTTGTTAACAATATTCGTAACAGCATTTGGAATGCTACTGATTGTTTCGATGAATTTCTCCGGACGAGTGGCCACCAACGCCTGGAGAAGCTGTAAAGAGTAGAGCGAGATGTAATAGTCGTTAAACTCCAAAGAATTGACGATGATCTTGATTATTTCGAGATCTGATTGTGTTAATTCATCAGCAATTAGGTACGAAAACTGATCAATCATCGAGTTTTGTGCTAGAACTACTGAGGGCGAAATGTACTTGCCGTTTTGGAAACGTGACTGATTAGAGAGCCAATTGGCTAGCTTGTCGGTGTTGGCATCGGTATTGACCCCACGATTGTTTGAGGGATCGTTACGTATGAAAAGGACAACAAGACATTGAAGGGCATTCTTTGTGATTTCCTGATCAAGTTGGTCGCGATGGAAACACTTGAGGATGTTTTTTAATGAGTATAGAATGATGTCTTCACGATAATAGTTGGCGAAGTTCTTGAGAGCTTTAATAGCAGCACGCCTGTCCTGGATGTTGACGGCGTTAGAAAGCCTGTCGGAAATCGTTGGGATGACTTCTTTGTCGTTGACGGAGGTCATTGTTTCAGCAGGATCATACATATAAATAGACCAATGGTCTGATGATCTAGGTAGTGCTCTGGGCAAGGGTCTAAGTAATCATCCATGTGAAGGAGAGTTGGCAACGCTGTTCGTTTCTGGTGAATTTTTTTATTATGTGGATTGAGATCAGGATGTACGGGTGAACAAAGGACTAACGCTGCAATGCACGGGTTTTCCGGGTTGAGTGCCCTGGCAAAAGCGCTATGCAGGAAGACGTTGGTAGACGTAATACCTGCCGAGGGACACTGATAATCACTATCAATGAGCTAATTAGGTAATTAGTAGTTATGTCTGTCCGGCGGATAATTGCTCCAGGAAAGCTGTAGGACTCGGAGTCAGCAATATAGGCACGTCACTGAGGTAGGTATTAATCTCAATGACTGACCGATTAGAGCATGGCTTACATACTGACATACCCGATGTTCCCAACACCCGATAATAGTTTACTGCTACTGATGGCGATAACAATGACAATAACATATGCCATTTCATCTTACAACCCATCGGCCGGCTATGGAACGGTGGAACAGGAACGCTGGAATTCGAGGCGTAGATGACACCCTGATGTACATCTCCTGCTTTCCACACTCCCGGCTCATTTCACTACTCCATTAGGTCTACCCGTCTCCCCAAAGAAGAAATAAACAAAGACAACAACAACAGCATGGCTGCACAACAAACATTACACGCCTCACACACTCACACTACACCTAATTTCAATTCCACGGCCAAATTAGCATGCTCGCGATAATTATATTACGATTGTGGCAGGTGGTCAGTCAAAACCATATTTTATATAATCCAACAACAAGCGAAGCAACCAGCGATTTTCTTCCCTTCTTCTCTTTTCTCTCTTTTCTCAGGTTCTTTTTCGGTTTAAAATTTCTATACAGAAAATACAGAAAACTGGAAAGTTTTCAGCAAACAGCAGCCAACTAACCAACCTTCCATCCGTAGCTTCTGTTAATCCTCAGTTCATTCTCTTCACCTCACCTAACGCTTCGCTTCGCTACGCACGCCTCCCTCGCCGAGACTGCTTGTTCATATTCATTTGCACACTGCGCGTGGCCTGTCCCCCCGTTATAATATGTCCCTCACATCCTCTTTGGATATCAAAAACCCGCTTGCTCAGCAGCTCCCTACAAATGCCAATCCAACAGAGATTTTGGCCGGTCGTTTCGCCGCCTGGCGTGCAGTCATCAAGGGCTTGATTGTCTACTTGAAGGACGTGATTTCCATCCATGAAGAGTCTATCCTTCAGCAGATTCGGTTGCAGCATACGCTTGCTAGTAACTTTCCTCTTGCTAGTGACCTGTCTATCTTAAATAACACGCGCAATTACTCCGCGACTATCAATCCTGCTGCAAACACTAATGCAGCTACCCCTAATCCAAACAACAGCAATGCCAATAATGGTAATGCGGTTTCGGTTGTTGGTAATACTCCCGAAGAGGTTAATAGTATACTTAAGTTCTTTATTCCGTTTGGAAATGGCTCGATTCTTGATATTCCTTCAGCATTACACGCGTATCATAAGGCCGTGGCTTCTTATACTTCCAGAACGTCTCGCGACTTGACCAATAATGTGATTCCTAAGCTTGAGAATCTTCGTCGTGACTTGGCTATCAAGATCAAAGAGATTAAGAACTTGAGCTCTGATTTCAAGAATACTGTCAGCAAAGAACAGGCGCAAACTAAGGGCGATCTTGCTAACTTCTACACATCTGTAGAGCAAATTAAGACCACCACAACCAATCTTACGCCGCGTAAGGACCCTTATTTGACGAAAATCTACCTTGATAAGCAAATCAAACGCCAATTACTTGAAGAAAACTACCTTCATGAGGCGTTTCTTAACATCCAGACCTCTGGTAAAGAGCTTGAGAAGCTTATTGTTTTGGAGATCCAGAATGCTCTCAAAATCTATGCCAGACTTATTGGTGAAGAATCACAGGTTATTTTTAACGCCTTGATCCCAAAACTCGATAACGGTTTCGTTACCAAGGCTCCTGAGTTCGAATGGGACTCTTTTGTTAAAGGTAACCCTAACTTCATTAGTACCAGCTTGAAGATGCGTAAGTTCAACGATATCAGCTATAAATATTCTAATGATCCACTTACGCTTGAGGTACGTTCGAGTTTCCTTGAAAGACGGTCGAAATTCCTCAAATCTTACGCCAAAGGATGGTATGTGTTGACCCCAACATTTATTCACGAGTTTAAATCTTCAGACCGTAAAAAGGATATTGTTCCAGTGATGTCTCTCTCTCTAGACGACTGTCAAGTGGCAGAACACTCTAAAAAGGACGCTTCAAACCCAAACACCTGGCACAAATTTGTTCTCCACACGAAACAGAATGGAATCATCCATCGTGGCCATAATTGGGTGTTCCGAGCTGATTCGTATGAATCTATGATCAGCTGGTATAATGATATTAAGAAACTCACTCAGTTGCCTACACCTGATGCCAGGGCTCATTATGTTGCTGAGAAGCTTGAGCTTCAAAAACAGAAGTCCAAACACTCGCTTCAGTCGCTTTCAGGCTCTAAGATTTCGTTAACTAGTACTAGTGCAAGTAAAAGTAGTCGTAGAATCAGTGCTCCTGTCGGCTCGTTAACCTCTGCAAGCGAGCAGTTCTTGACTGATACTCCTCGGTCGCTCAAACAATCGGTTTCACAGCCACAACAGCCTATTCAAACCACTATTCATTCGCAACAGCAACAGCAACAGCAACAGCAGCCACAACAACAACAACAGTATTATATTGCTCAGCCACAACCACAACAGGCTCCATATCCTACAGGCGTTCCTTCTCAACAATACCTACTATATCCAGAACAGCAACCTCTTAATTCCATCAGTTCTGGTGTTTCTAGAAACTCCACGATTATTAACAATCCTAACATTAATAATCCAAATGATTTTGGTGGATTTAGCCAGCAATCGCAGCAGCAACAATATGTTGCTTCTCAACAAAACCCACAAACTAATGCTAACGGCCAGTTTTCGCTGAACATTGTAGTTGATGATGGCATGATTGTTACCCCTGTAGACTCTTTAAATGACGGTGGTTATTCTGGTAATGCGAATGGCCAAGCATCGATGAATTTCCAGCAAAGTAACCTGAAAAACTTCGTGCCGCAGCAACAACAACAACAGCAACAGCAACAGCAATATTACGTCGCTACTAATGGGGGTGTGAATTACAACCAGCCAGCTTCTGTTCAGAGATCCTTATCCATGGCCATGAGTTCTAATCAGAATAACATGAACAATAGCCAGGTTCTTCTTAACAGAACCGCATCTATGGCCCAGCCATCACATATCCAGCAGCAGCAACAGCAACAACAACAACAGCAACAGCATCCTTATATTATGACCACATATGTTGATGAAGATGCTGCCCAGAATGGCGTAGTAATTCCTGCTTATGCTGGCCAACAGCAACAGCAACCACAGGATGAGATACATATACCAAAGAGAAGTAATTCGTTACATGCAGCAGCATCAGTTCAACATGATAGAAGTCTTTCTACAAACTCTATGGCCATTGATTCGTCGAAAATCAAACGGTTTTCTACTCCGATCTACGAAAACAAGAACCAAGATGCAGCTGATGGCATTCCGGTTGGTGGCGATGAGTCTTTTGGGACTAACACCACCACGTTTGTTCAGCATAACAACAGTTTTACATTGAACTGATTTACTTTCATTATATACCATTGTATGGCTCATATATTTTATACACCACAATATCTCTCTGATGTTGATCATTACTTCATTCTTTTTCACTCAAAGCCCAGCTTTTTCTCTTTTATCCCGCTTAGACATATATCATATATCGTTTAGCCTAAAATTTGTATCATTACATTTCCTTTTCTAGCAGTTGTAATCCTTATTAGCGATAGGGGCCTCAGTATTGTTTTTATTTGCGATAGTAGCCTCCTCTGTTTCCGTTGTTGCTGTTTGCATAGTAATTTCTGTTTGACCCACTATTTCCGCCATTAGGTCTATATCCACCATTATTTGGGCCGTTGTCTTGTCCATTATACCGGTTTTGACCTGGGTATCTTGCTCCAGAGTTTTTCTGTATGTATCCACTAGCTACCTTATGAGGACCTCCGTTGTTCTGATAATACGACATTCTGCTCGGGTTTCCGTAGCTTTTCTGTGGTGGTTTATTAGGAATGAACAGATTCCGCGGACCATTTCCATACGAATTCCCTGATTTGTACGAATTTCCATAATAGCTTTTCTGTCTTGCTTCGTTGTCACCGTTATTAGAGTATCCGCCTGCGGAGGTTCTAGCTAGAGGCGAGGGTCTTCTTACATTGTGGTTATTAGCATGATCATTAAGGACGGTTTCCTTAGCAGGCAACTTTTTGGCAACTGCAGTTTTCAAAGTGTTGCTAGAGTTCCCAGTGGCAACTTTAGTTGGAGCTTTGGATGGATCTACAAACTTCATTGCGTATCTCAACACACTTGGAGGAGGATTAGGCATTCTGGGTATAGTTTTAGGCGGCTGGAGTACCTGTAAGTCAAGTATCTGAGCTTCATCTTTCACAGGCAACACATTTGAGTGCGAGCCATCATCTTGCTGCTTCTGAGTAGTGTCTTCTTCAATGTCTTCAGAGACTGCTTTCTCCTCCTCCTCAGTGCCAGGAGCACCAGCGTAGAAATCATCAAAACTTAACTCTTTAACATAGTCACGGGATTTCCATAGTTTGAGCGCTCTTGCCTGTTCCTCGTAGTATTCACACACGAATTTTATATGGTTCTTTCCCACAAGATGCGATTTCCGGACACTGGTAGAATCGTGGGTCAAATATGCTAGAAATAATCATGTTAGTATTGCTATTCGATTAAAGTGATTGCAAACACGATACTTACATCGACAGTAATTGCAATAGTATTTTGGCATTGTGCGGTGTTGTTTATTGTCTGAATGGCTTGGTTGTTGTAATGCTTCACAGCTATAACTTTAGTATTATATGGCTGACACTCTAAAAAATTTTCATAATTTTGTTATTGATTATGCAGGCTGAAATCCGGGGATAGGAAACCCGCAGGGTGACCGTTTATCACGTGTATGCAGTCGGAATAAATCTTTTCTACCAATGGTACCATTTATCATGTCTTTAGCCTCTTCGCTAGTCCTTTGCTATCCCCTCGGCCACCCCTAAGCTATTATCATTAGTGCCATATAGTTGCCCGCTATCGACTAGTCACAAATCCAGGCCCATTTTGTCCCCCTTCTGCGTCAACCCACTCACGTTGCAGATCGCACCTCACGCCAACCAGATCTGATGAGCGACCGCGAAAAAAAAACCACAAATAAAATTATTTATTAGAAGGAAGGAAATAAGGTGAAGATGGAAATTCACCTCTGCTGAAGGATGACAGTCAAACATCCCTACTTTCCACTAGAGACACAATATACTCACTTAACTCTCCTCTAAATACAGAATATAGCGAGTACACATACCACAGGACAAGATATTTACACATACATATAGATATTGACTAAACTATCACGGCGATTTGTTTTCGGACCAATAACGAGGAATAAACACTCAAATGAATCTCAGCAACTTCTCGCTGCTCAACTCCGATTCGAGCACCATCACTGATCGCAACAGCCATTCAGGGTCCCTGCCAAACAGTTTCGGAGTGATATCAGCTGAATATATACCTACGGGTAGTACTAATGGCCAGCTGTATTCGGGAGCCGGCCTGACATCGTCTGCATTGAAGAGGTCGCATAATGCTGCTCTGTTGGACGAATATCGATCTCCCGCCATGTCTCTTTTGGATAATATTAACGAAATCACCAATAATAAACGTGCAGCTCAACCTAGCAGGACGAAGAGGTTCTTGCAACCAGAACCAGAGGCTGTCATTGATTTGACCGATGACTTTAGCGACGGTGAGTCCATAGTCAGTGGCAGTGCCAATAGCAGTGTCAATCGTAATAGCAATCACAGTGGCAGTGACCATGGCCGTGGTATGCCGCTGACCCAACCGTCAAGTACTTCAACGTATCACAATAATGATGATGATAATGATGATGATGATGATGATGATGATGATGATGATGATGATGATGATATTATTATAACTGGGGAGAGGGCTCTTGATCATATTCCTCCCAGTTTCGCCATGGAGTACGCTGCTCCAAACATCCCTACTCTCTCAAACGCCGACCCAAGACTTCTCTCTAACTACAACCCGCAGTTTCCTAACTATAACCAGCCTGTTCCCCTACCGGGTAATTTACAGCATGGTGCCTCTGCAATTACGAGTCATGCAGGCAGTGTGGCTGATATTTCACTCAGAATCTCCTTGACAAAGACCTCTACTATCAAGCGATTGACGAATCTCATAAAACAGCTGTCTGAACTCACTCATGAAATCAGACAGATTGAAGAAAGTCTTGACACAACCCATAATGATGTGGTTGATGTGCCTGAAAGCCTAGGCATTAAGATCAACAAAAGAAACACTATGGCCAAGGAAATCACCCGACTTCAGAACCTTCTTGCGGTGTTTCAATCGCAGCCGGCCAAAATGAGAGAGCTCTTTTCGCAGCCGCGATTCGAACGCCTCTTCAACGGAGGTGCAGCCTCTAATGGCGGTGGCGGCGCACCAACCACTATGGCTAGTGCTAATTCTAGGCTCTTGGCCACACCCAGCACAAGGCAAGAGGTTGACGCTTTTAACGAATGGATGCTGCGAAAGCAATCAGAAAGCGCCGATAATACCAATGGTGTAGATGCTTTGAATGCTATGACAGGTGATCCGGAGATCTTCTCGGATGTCACTAATTTGATTGACAATATAACTGCAGTTGATGAAAGCGTTGACACAGACCTCATACCGTCACCTGAGGAGATATTTGTGACTTTGTTGACGCACCAACGGATGGCCCTTGAATGGCTTCTTAAGATGGAGAATTCGTCTAATAAGGGTGGTATTCTTGCTGATGATATGGGTTTAGGTAAAACATTAGAGATAATCTCAGTGATGGTGAAACATCCGCCTACAAACTCCACTAGTGGCCGCCAAGGAACTGTGAATTTGGTGGTGGCTCCCATCTCATTGCTTCGGCAATGGGAGGCCGAAATGGAAGATAAAATCAAAGAGGAGTACCGATTTAGAACTCTAGTTTACTCGAACTCGCAGTCGTCGACGCGAAGCCTAACGTTTGAAGACTTTAAAAACTATGATGTTGTTCTTGTCAGTTACGGAACCTTGGCATCTCATTTCAAGAGACATTTCACTTCGTATCTTGGGACTGGTAGAGCAGCAAAGAATAAGAGGGATGGAGGATTACCTTTATATGAAACCGGAGGAGATAAGTTTGTGTCACCTTTTTATTCCGGAGATACCATTTTTTATAGAGTTATACTTGATGAAGCCCATTATATCAAAAACAAGCTCACCTTAGCTTCTAAAGCCTGCGCTACCCTCCGAGCCACGTATCGTTGGTGTCTCACAGGTACGCCTCTACAGAACAGTGCTGACGAGTTGTATTCCTTAATCCGATTCCTTCGGATCAAGCCTTATAATCAAGAGAACCACTTCCGTGCAAAGATCTCCGTTCCTTTGAAACATGGAGATGTGCATCAGAGCGGATCTGATCGAGCATTAGCGCGATTTCAGGCACTTCTCAAAGCTCTTTTACTTCGTAGAACAAAGGACACGTTGATTAACAACAAACCGATATTACAATTGACAGAGAAGATCATTGAAAAGGAAATGATTGTTATGGACGGAGTGGAGAGCGATTTCTACGAAAAGCTCTCTGGGGATGTTAAAGAAAAGGCTAGCTCGCTTCTTAATAAGGGAACCATCGGCGGATATAGTTATGCATTGGTTCTTTTGCTTCGTCTTAGACAAGCATGTTGTCATAGCTTCTTGGTGCGAGTTGGTGACCGGATGAAAGCCATTGAGGAGGGTGAGGAACTAGATAGTTCAACCTCCTCGCCAAACGAGGTTGTCAGTGGATATCAATACACTACGAGTCAATTTAATAATGCTTACCTGAAATCAGAGAGTTTTGACTCTGAGACTATCGACATGATTAATGAGAATCTTAATGGAGGTGAAGAAACTTGTCCATTATGTTATGATACGTTGATGCAGGAAAACAGTGTTATTTTCTTCCCATGTGGTCATATGATTTGTTCTGATTGTGTGTCGTCATTCTTTGAAATGAATAACGACTACGATGAAGAACATGAAGATGACAGTAGAAAAGTAAGTAAATGCACGCAATGCTCGAATAAGATCGGTACTAGGGATGTTATTGACTACACAATGTTTAACCACGTGTGTAACATGGGGCGTTCAAAGCGTTCGTTGACGCATTTCTTTGATGTTCGGCCAGACTCTTACATACCGGCAATGACAGAGTCGGGAAAAAAGGCAAGTAATCTTCGATTGCATGTCTTACACCAATTACTAGCTGACGAAGGCGGTGATTTGAATATTTCGCCAAAGATGCAAAAATGTCTTGATATATTAGAAACAGTAGACCAAGATTATCCTGGTGAAAAGGTGTTGATTTTTAGTCAGTTCACCTTGTTCTTCGACTTGTTTCAATTCATCCTCAAAAAACGCAACAGAGATTACCTTAGATACGATGGGTCTTTGTCAATGGATGATAGAAACGCAGTGATAAATGAATTCTCCCACAATCCTAACCAGAGATTATTGTTGATCTCCTTAAAGGCAGGAAATGTCGGATTGACTTTGACCTGTGCATCGCATGTTATTATTGTTGATCCGTTCTGGAATCCTTATGTTGAAGAACAGGCTATGGATAGAGCTCATAGAATCGGACAGCAGAGAGCTGTCCACGTCTATAGACTCCTCACTACCGGAACCGTCGAAGACAGAATCATGGAGTTACAGGAGAAGAAGCGTAGACTTGTTGAATCAGCGCTTCATGAGACTCAATTGAAGAAGATCTCGACTTTGGGAAGAGAGGAATTAAGATTTTTATTTGGTATTTAAGGGATTTATGTTATATTACATTTTATATTTTATTTTTTACTTATTTTTATTACAGTTGCTACGGTTATTTTAGTTTTGAGTCATATAGGTAATCATGTACTAGTTATAGATATATATAGTATAATGGGATGCCGGTGCTAGATATATGTTCGCTTAACTACTTTTAAGTCGCGTTAAAAATAAAGAATTAAAAAAAGTACGCGATTGTAATTGATGGAGGTGAAAAATTCAATTTTTTTTTATCAGATGGCCTTAGCGAAGACACAAGGGGAAGAAAGAGAGAAGAGAACCGCTAGTAGGATCGCATTCTCAGAAAACTGATACCTTTGACTTTTGGTCGTTGTTTCTTGAATCGAACTCCTCATTATAATATGGTGGGACTGAAAACCTCTTCCCCAATGGGAAAGAAGAAGCCTAAGAAAACCCGAAGAAGAACCAGGTCTGTGACAAAAGCATTGTCAGCTCTGCCCAAGATGCGAGGAGACAGCGATTTCAAGGTATCTGTTTTAATGAATAATAACCGGAAGAACATCGTCGAAACCGAGAATAAAAATACTGATGACTTCACAGCCGGCCAAGTAACTGAGCTCTCGTCCACTCAGGCAGACGTGCCGGGTTCGAAATCCAAACCAAGTGCTAAACAAAGCCCTAAACAGAACCCTAAGCAAAATTCTAAACAGAACCCTAAACACAGTCCCAAATCAATTGCGAAGCCAATTGCCAAACAAAGCCCTAAATCAAGTCCTAAATCAAGTCCTAAATCAAGTCCCAAACCTGTTGCCAAACCCGTTCCTAAAGAAGGGGCCATTATCCAGCTTGCATCTACACTCATCGACAATCCTACACAGCTTCTAGCAACCCCCTCAAGAGGTACTGCCAAAACTAAACATAAGAACAATAACGATATCATACGTACTCCTGTTCCTCTGTCAAAGAAAAAAGTGGAGTTTTCTAAACAGATAGAGACCCCTAGAAGCGAGTCTCCAACCAAAATGAACACCCCGTTACGCTCAATCTTGAAGGTCAAAGATAATGCCGTGACTCATTTCCATGACTTGGCATCTTTTAATGTTCATGCTGAGCAAGGTCAATTGAAATCACCATCCAAAACATTAATGTTCAACACAAACACCACCAACAACAACGTCAAACAAGTGCCCATTTCGTTCACTCCATTAAGTCCTTTTGATCAGAACTTCTGGCAACCTGGCGAGATTATCCAGATGAATAACCTACAGAGCCATTCACCAATGTATCCCAACATGATAGAGGCATGTCTCAAGCATTTCGAGAATGGATTTGTGGATCGTAAATTGGAAATGTATGCGTCAGTCAATCTCGCTATTCAAAACGGCCAAGAGAGTACTATTTTGAGAGTCTTGAAGAAAGTGGGCCCAAAATTTGTACCTATAATACTCAACGACGTAATACTCTGTGAGTCTGAGATTTTGAAGTCGTTTAGTGGAAAATTCTCCGGAGCTATGAATAAGATCATGGAAACGTTAAACGAGAAGGAAAATGATGATAATGATAATGATAATGATAATGATAATGATAATGATAAGGAAAATAGAGATATTAGTAAAAACAGCCCCATTGCTAATACATTAATGGACAATGATATTATGGAGGACCCTGAGAGTAACAATGCTGGCATGTCTTCAGAAGTTATTCAAAGAGTACCGTTTGAGGGTAAGATATTGAGCCAAGCAATGAAGATATTGTTATTTTATTGCTGCAGAGAATCTCTCATAACCCAACTAGATGCTCAAGCTCTCAGAACCTTTATTAAACACATCTGCAACACTCTCTCCAATAGAGATACTCGAGACAAAATTCCTAAATTGATGACCAATTCATATCTTTCATTCATAGGTGATCAAAAGCTTGTGGATTATCAGCGAACAATAAACAAGAAGACAGCTAATAACGGAAACACTTTAGCTGCTGTTAATGAAGGTAGCAAGCTATTCATTGATAATGCTACCATGGAACAAGTTTTATTTGCAACGTTATCCATACCTGATAACCGTTCTGTTTCGCTTACGTCCGAACGATTACGCGTTCTACGAAACCTCCTTAGATGTTCACCCTCAATTATGGCCAAAAACGCGAAAAGCTGGATATATTATATCATGATCAATATCTTCCAAATGGATAGAACTCTCAGTCATCTTTCCAACAGACTTTTGAATACAACAACTGTTATGGTGGCGGAAATGACAAAAGCATTCCTGAAGAACAACAGCTTCAAATACCAACTCCTTTACTGTCTTAATCATGACTATCTTTGTCTATTGAAAGATGATGTGTTCTCCAAGGATTTCTTCATGTGCCAAATCATATCGCATATCTCTTCAACAGACTCACTATCCAAAAACCTTGCGTTCCAACCTCGCAAACACTTTAATACAATGCTTGTCTTCGAAAAATTAATCTCATCATTGTCCGGCCTTTTGGATTCTGGATGTGTTAAGCAGGCTATGGATATATGGTTCGGGTTCACGTTGCTATTGAATGTGAGTTACGAGAATCTAAAAGATAGTCGAGTTCATGAACTAATGGAGTCTTGGTACGATTTAAACACCAAATGTTTGAAGTTGAGCTCAATGGAAGCACGAAATATTGGACTTCGAGCAAGAACCGCCCTTATTGTCAATGTCTCCTGCCAGATAACCCACGGGTACGTTTCTCTTACTAAGAGCATCAAACCAAGTGGAGATAGAGAAGCTTCTATAAGAGAGCTGTTTGAAAAAGTTTGTGGGTCTGATATGGAACGTCTTCTTTATCCATTGATTGCGAGAGACCCTTTACTGAATCCGTTTTATCATGAGAAGACTCATGCCCAAGCTACCAGGATGTATGATAACTTTTTACTAACTAAGTCTTTGTTGTTACTGCCTAAAATTTCGGAAATTTCAGCAACAGATGAATCTCTCTATTATACCATTATCTGGGATAAGTTCTTCCTCCCTCTGATTAAGCGGCTTTGTACATCGTTAGGTTTTCTGCTGCTACACATTTTATCGTCTCGGGAAGTTCACAGTGAGTTAGTATGCGAGAAAAATGAGTATATTCCATTTATACTAGATTCTCTTATTTGCCATTATTATTCGTTGACTGGCACCGGTCCGAAATATTGTAAATTCCGATCCTATTTCCCTTGTTCTTGGATATTCGCCCATCCAGAACGAATGGCACAGATCCTTCAAATGGTTCTCACCGAACTGATGTCAAAGGAGTTGGACGATACCATATTAGTGTGCCTAGATCAGTACTTACACTTTATCAAGAATCAGTGTCTCAAACTTCCAGATGCTGTGGTTGCCGAGCTGGAACCAAAAATTCAAGCTGTGATAAGAGAACTTTTGAAGGCAGTTCTTGCAACGTTTATTGTGAACCCCAAGCATATGGAACGGATTGTCCTGTTGACTGTTGAGTACGTCAACATATTTAGAATAGAGAGTGGTGATGCTGATGATATTTCCTTCATCAATGATTTGATCAAGATAGTCGAGAAAAATTTCTACGACAATGAACCAAAAAAGCCAAAAAATAATGATTTTGGGAAAGATTCTAGTGTGATTATCTTTAAAAAGTTGTTCAATTCTTCGAAAAGTCTAAAGCATATGAAGCTTTTTGAGTCTGCTTTGAAACTAAATGATCCTGCTATAAATCAATTCATAAATAATAACCTATCAACTAGAATTGGTGTCAAATTCACTATGGATGGATATAAGACTCTCGGCCTGATAATTTGTAACAACTATAAAGTACTTGACGTTCCTATAATATTGAGCAATTTCTTGGAAATTATTATCCAGGACACTCAGAAACTGAAAATAAATACCATAATTAACGCCTGGGATTTACATGAAGTTAAGGATCCTCAACTAATGCATTCAATTCTTTCTTTGTTGGTCGATCAATGTCCAAGACTATCTTCGACCATATCAACTGTTGTGAGGCAAGTTTTTCTGAAAAATAGCTCAGAACTTACAATCAAACTCATGGAACTCACACAGTTACATGAAAAGTTCTCTGAAATCATTCTCCATGAACTAAAGAGTTATATTCCTGATTCAGAAGAGGGCAAGACTCATTGGAGTTCTCTTTTTAGTACTCTTTTACAACAATTCCAATCAATTGGCGCAGACCCAACAAAGATTGATATGTACGTCTCATGCGCAATTGAATCGCCTTGTCTAAAAGAGACAGCGTCAACGTTTTTGAACAGCTATATGTGTTCAGGAGATATTGCACTCTTACCGAAAAGTAGAGCGATTTTCGAGAGTTTGGAGAAGATCACAGAGGAACCTATTTTGGAGAGGGTCCCAGAAGAGTCTGCTTTGGAGAAGGCTACGGAAGAGCCTATTTTAGAGAAAGACGAGATGCAATTGTTACTTGCCACAGTCAACTATGGTCGCAATTCTGATACTTCAAAGAGTGACACTTCAAAGGGTGATACTTCGAACAATGGTACTTCCAACAATGATTCCTCGAACAATGAAACAACTCCAAAAAGGTCTCGGAAACGTTCCTATGAATCTAATGATGGAGATCATCGGTCACAAGCTTCAAAAAAATCGAAGCCTAATTTTCTTGGTACTTTAGATAAAAAATATTCTCGTCTAACAACAGCGTTATCCGACATCACTAGTGATGATATGGAACAACTTAACATTGCTGAAAAGTTTCATCTTGAAAGTAAACTACTTGATTTCATGATGAAGCTCAGAGAAAACTAGGTATAATATATACATTTATGACTCGGAAATAACTCACTCTTCCTAATAAATTTAAGCAACATATTTCTTGATCACCCTTAGTAGCCCATGCATGTTGGGGAAATCCAAGAAAATTAAACGGATGAAAAATTTAAAAATATAAAAATTTTTCGAGGTCCATCTCTAAGTGATGATAAACATCTGATGGACAGACACTTTGAACATGCTTCAGCGGATAACAGATATTCTTAAAATATGAGTCTGCTACTATCGCGATGCTATAGATTGTCATCGGGTGTTACCTTAGTGCGATGTACCGGACATCCACACAGAATACAGCCTTATATACTTAATATAAGGTATTATACTATTCAGAATGTTCAGAATAACCAATCTCCCCTCAGCCAAGAAACATTGAACATAAGGAGTGATTCTGCTGATGCTTCCCAAGATGTTTTGGATAATGTCAAAAATCTAACCGATATAAAGAATAAGTTGGAGAATATTGAACTCAAAGATTTATCACAGATAGTTCAAGAAACAGAAGATCGGATGAAATTGAGATACAGTACTTCCAACGCGGAATTTTGTTCAGGACAATTATCAGATTTTAGTGATATCTTATCGGACTCCCTGATTACAATTGGAGATTATTTGTACTCGCCAATAGCAGCCGGGGATTTAGTTGAGTTGTCAGATCAATATGGAAGCGAAGAGTCAGGATCATCTTTGATTTCGAAACTAGCAGTTGTCTGTCAGGTTCCTGTATACTGCGATGATCCCAGATTTGTGTTTGTGACCAGTTCTGGGTCGATCATAAGCCTACAGAAATCAAAGATCAAGTATAGACTCCCCAAGGTATTTCCTCAGCAATTCATGGATTATGTGCTATATCCTGAAGATATCAAAGCCTATGACTCGCACAAAATCACCCCCGTAGGAACAACCATATACGAAAAGTCAAAATACAGCAGAGACTCAAAGCAGACTTTCATTGTATCAGAAAAGGCGATGATGATAATAAACCAGAAAATTAAACACATATCCCAGAAGGCCTGGAATATTGTCCCGGCATTGACTTCAAAGTTGGAAGTAATACATAAACTTTTTGAGGTCAAGGGCATAGAGTCGGTATCATTATTTGAGTTGGTAACGATGTTATCGACATTCAAAATCAAAGACTTCAAAACCAAGCTTTCTGCCTTGACGATTGCTGGAAAATATAGTCAAGGGAAGGTCATTATTGAGGAGTATAACAATATATTCAAATCACTTGACAGAGACTTAGGCAGCTACAGCTCTACAAATAGAGAGAACTTGGAGGATCTATTGAGCTTGGGCAGACTGTTTGATATAGATATGTCGAAATCGTATTACGATGTTTCTTATCTCTATGCAACATACTTATCTATAAAGAAATTGAAAAGTCTATGGATGACGTCAATTTTGTCTAGTTCTATTAGATCACCAATATGTTTTGAGGTGAAAACCACTGCAGAGAATTACGAGCTAAATGAAATCATCAACAGATTCAGAAGCTTTCCAAGATTGGTTCATGATTCTGTCAAGTACTTTAATGATGAAATTGCTGCTAATAATGTTGGACCACAAAGAAAAGGCGAGATTCCTCTAATGCAAAAAGACTTACTAAAGATTCTAAAGGAGTATAGTGCGAGCAATATCGATAATTTGGAGTTTCGGTCCATGATTTACGGAATATTGAAGAAGATCTCGATATTTTCCAAATTGGAACTGGTTAATAAAACATGTGCATTATATTTAATTCAGCTATTTGAAGGCAATACAATTGGGTTCCGGGACCCAAATGTGTTTGCTAGAAGTTTGAATATCCCTAAACTTGCAAACGATGAGGTTGATCACGGAAAGACCAGCATAACCACTTTAGAACAGGAATATTATGATAATGTAACAGTTGATACCTTGAGAAGCAACAAAAATTTCGCAGATGACATTGATGAGAGCCAGTTTCCCGATCCAGTAAGAGGCGCAAGAACAGACTTCAAAGATATGCCTGTTTATTGTATTGATTCGGATTTTGCTCATGAAATCGATGATGGTGTAAGTGTTCAAAAACTTGACGATGAGAATTACCGAGTGTTGATGCATATTGCAGATCCAGCATCGTATATTGATCCAACGTCTCCTATAGCAAAGATTGCCTTTGAAAGGGGTCTGACTGCTTATTTGCCAGAGACTGTCAACTTTATGTTGCCAAAGGTTATTTCAGACATTAGTGGTCTTGGAATCAACGGTCACAAGACTCGTTGCATCACATATTCTGCTGTGTTTAATCACGGATCTCGCCAATTTAACGACTTCAAAGTTGAGGCAGGTGTAGTGAGAAACTTCCCTAAGGTGACTTACGATAAGGTTGATGATATCTTACAGTGTGACGCAACAAGTTTAGACAGCGAAACTTTGAAAATAAAAAAAGATTTGCACGATTTGTTTCTGATGGCTGTGGCCCATCGTGAGCAGAGATTGAGAAATGGAGCCTACAATTTTGAAGGAGCAAATTCGCAGATCTTGATTGGCAAAAATGGCGAAATCGAGATCAAGGAAGGAAAGGAGACTCAATCACAGATTCTCGTGTCGGAATTAATGATTCTTGCCAACTCTATTGCTGGAAAGTTTTATGGCGAGAATAGGATCCCCTGCATTTACCGTGGAATATCCGAAATGACAGGATACTGGGAATCAAAAGGTTATCGTGAAAGCACCCCTTATGACAAACCACGAAGATTATTGCCATCTAAACTGGCTAATTTAGTTTATAGAAAGATAAATGCCCTTAAACAAGAGACACTAGGCTCAGAGTCTCTTCCTAGAGAGAAATTCATGAGTTTCCTCTCGTTTATGCCAACAAGCACGTTTTCAGTGAACCCTCGAAGACATACTTTCTTAGGAGTGGAACTGTACTGTCCAAGCACCAGCCCCTTGAGACGATTTGGAGATTTGATTGGGCATTGGAATCTCCACCATTATCTCAAATCGACCACCGAAAGAGCAGGTTCAGTGTCAAGTGTTTCGTATCCGTATCCTAAGCGGCTGTTACGAGCCGCATGTATCCATATCCAGCATCGAGCCACAGTGATCAAAAACATATCACGGAAATCAGACACTTTCTGGAAAATAAGCTACTTGATTAATGAGTTTAATGGGGATAAAAAGCAGCTTGGTGAGTCGTTGGATATCAACTTTAATTCAAGCAAAAACCGGTTCTCGGTGTTGATATTCGGGGTCAAATCCGAGTCCCTGAAATACGTTCCAGCGTTTTTGGTTGAACAGGGCTTGATTGTCAAGTACGAGGTGCCTCTTAACTCAGAAACTCCAAAGCCAGGGGATATTGTGAAAGATGTTAGGATTGATAAGATCAGTCCTGTTGAGGGCAATGTGTTTGTGAGCCGATGTGAGTAGCTGTAAATAGATGTGAATAGATATTTTTATGAAGACGTTCTGTGAATAGCCATTCTAGAAGACATGATTATTTGATACCAAATGGCAATTACAACTCTAATTGGATTTACTCCTTGACATACTTGTAGATTCAAGAAGTAAAAGCACCGGGCCACCAATGAAGCGAGCAACCGAGCGCAACGAGGTTAGAAGGAAAATTACGGGCGATAGCTTTATCTTCATAATCACTATGTTATATCTACAGTAGTGTGTCTGTGGCGGTAGACGAATATTCATCGTCTTTTTTAATGTAGGTCACTGGGCATGCTTTTGTTTAATGTAGTCCTCAATGAATAACTGGTTCTTATCACTTAACTTGATGTTAGTTAGAAAAGGCATAGATTACATGCTGTCAAGTTCGGCTACTTGAAAATAAGATACCTCCTAAAGAATAGCATAAGTAAAGAAAGACAGAGATCTACGATTTGGCAAACATCAGAAGACTGATTATACCACTGTATAGTGACAAAGGGTGATATATATATACCGTCCAACTGGATGCTTGTCCAAAATCAATGGACCACTCCTGTGGACTCTAAAGACCAATCCGAAGAGGAAAAAAACCCTTGAAGAAAAAACCCGCCAACAAGCACTTGCAAAAGCAAAGATCGCGCCAGTTTGCCTACCCCAGCATCACACGACGGAGATTCGCGATACATCGGAGTAATCATCAGCTCAAGCGGACATCTTACATCATCCAGTTGCTGACGCATGTATTTTTTCCCATTCAACCCTTGGATTTGGTTCTACATACTCACCAATCATCAGATGCATTAACCGAAACCTCACAAGAAAGCGAAACGGCGTAAGCACGATATCATCATCAACCAACCTCTGATCTTCCATTTGTTTTCGACTCATACGTTGAGACATCTTCTTTTTGTGACTGGGCTCAGACGCAGAAGGCACTTGATTTGATGTCATCTCTTCACCATGTCATCTGAAAAAGTCAAGAAACCTCGCAGAAAGACGACCCGTGCATGTGTTCACTGCCATAAGTCACACATGACATGTGATAGCAGCCGACCCTGCAAACGTTGCGTAAAACGAGGGCTTTCTGACAGCTGTGTGGATGCCCCGCGTAAGAAGAAAAAGTACTTGATGGATGTTGACGATGAGTTGTTGCATAGTCCCATCGGCATGTCACCCAGCGCAAGCATGGATAACAACAGTGGGGCGTTGGTCAGCCCCTCAGAGTCGCATGACGAGGGTGTGATTAGCAGCAACAGCAGGGGGGTGACCGGATTTCTTGCCTCAACACCCCCCACCAACACCGCAGCCAACGGCCCAGCCAACGGATATAACCCCGGAAATAGGACGTATTTCCCCTCACAAGAACAGTTTTTCCAGGCCAACATGTCTGTGCCCGTGCAACCAAGCCCTTTGTCAACGCAAATCGAGGCCCGGGGCTTACTTCGGGGTAGCAACGGGGCCCAAACCACTGCAAATAATGCCGATGAGGGCAATCCTAATAATAATAATCCTAATAATAAGCCTAATATTAAACCTGATGTTGACCCGAATGAACCTGATGCCGTTCCTAAGCGGAGAAAGTCAAAGTTCTCTTCATCAGCTGCCGACCTCGAATATGCAGTGCTAACAAACATCATTCGCGAGAACCCAGAGCCTTTATTTGGAAGCGATGGTTCGCTAAACTTCATAGACTCGGTGTCTATGTCAGAGTCCAACTCTTTGGCCAGTAATGGGTTTAATCCGTACAATAATCGGGCCATTAATACCAATAGTAATGGTAAAAACTGTAATAATATGATGAATAACAGCTTTTCTCCGAACCTGCAGCCACATCCAGGCAGTAGTTATCATGATTTCTATGCCAATAGTCCTACTTTTGGTCGTAGTGGTGGTTATCTGACAACCCCCACACCCCCCGCAACCACACTGATTAGTCATACTACATCTCCCACGTATTCTCTTTTTGATCACAACAACGAGTTCCATCATCAGCATCCACACACAAAGTATATGAGGCACAGCAACAATGGTGGTGGCGCTACGCATCATGATCATCATCGTAAACCTCATGTTACCGGATCCACTACTGGATCTACTACTAAAACTCAAGACGCTTACAACATCTATCCCCAATGCGATCCCTCGATCAATCAGTACTTTCTTGGCCCGTTACCTGGACTTCCTGATAACAAGCCGTATTTAGTGTATCCTGACCTCATTGATGTGATCAGTGAAAAGAGTAAACAGCGACAACATGACGATAAAGTGTCTGCTCTTTCGTTTGCAATCGGAATTCAAGCGGATGAAAACCACAATTTCAAGCATACAAACGAGTTTACCAATGCCTGCACCGAATGGGGTCTAAGATTCAAAGAACCTGAGGAAATCTACACTCAGGTGGAAAGACCGTTTTCCTATACTACGGGGTTCCATTTGCTAGTGTTATATTTACGTAAAAGATTCCATGATAACAAAAGCGTTTTGATCAAATTAACCAAGGCAATGGCCCAATATCGGCCGAGTTTTACTGCTCAGGTGATGAATTTGAAGGAAGAGGACTTGATCTTCATGGAGCAGTGCTTCCAGAGAACGTTGCTTGAATACGACAAGTTTCTCTCGATATCAGGTACACCTACGGTGATCTGGAGAAGAACAGGTCAGATATCATTTGTTTCTCAGGAATTTATAATGTTGACCGGCTGGACAACCGATATGCTTCTATCGAAGGTGACATTCATTGTCGAGTTGATGGACGATGAGTCGGTTATCCAGTATTTCGAGATTTTCAGTAACATTGCTTACGGGGATTCACAAGGGGTGGCCATCACCAACTGCAATCTACAGAACCCCACCAAGGACAAGCTGATTATGACCAGAGGAATATGGACGCTCAAAAGGGATGTGTTTGGAATTCCGATGATGATTATTGGGAACTTTCTTCCTATTTTAAGTTAAGTTAGTTGATATATGTCAAACCCGATGATTGTTACTTTTTTTGAAGACAGTAGATTATAGAAGCCAGTGCACGTCCTCTAATAAATCAGACCAAAAAAGCGGTATCTACAGTCTCCCCAGAAACAGAAACATCCATACAAAGAATATAATACTAATAGTAAGCTAAAAAAAAAAAGTGGGAATTGACATATGTATAAAAAGGTTAAGTTATAGTTAAAAGAAGATTCATGAACTGCTGTTAGAGATAGAAACTCGCTCGCCTATTGAGCCAAGATAGATTTCACAAACTCCACGTAGTCAACGTTACCATCCTTAGTGACATTGACACCTTTCAACAACTCATCGACTTCGGAATCAGACAATTTCTCTCCAATAGAGGTCAAGATGTATCTTAATTCACCGACACCAATGAATCCGGTCAAGTTCTTGTCGAAAACTTGGAATCCTCTGATGTAGTCATCTGGATCACCTAATGGTTTGAACCCATCTGGTCTATTTATGATCTTGACGTAAGTGTCGAAGTCTAATTGGCCTGGTAACTGCTTTTCCAAGTCAGCAATCTCTGCCAATGAAGGGTTTTGCCCAACGGCTCTCAATAAGTCCCCAAGGGCCTCAGGTGGCACTCTTCCAGTTCCCTTTTTGTCGAAAAGAGAGAAAGCGTCTTTATAAGTTTTGGTATTAGCGGACTAGATATCGAGGTTAGTATTCTGGGCAGGGGTGGTCAGTCTTGAAACATGATAAGCTGCACATACCATTATTATCGTTATTGCTACAGATGCTGATGCTGATGATGATGATGATGTAGTATGAGAAGACCTCCAGGGAATATGTTGATCTGATTTATTTATTTATCGTTTGTTGTCTTTGATCAAAAATTTTTCGGTATTTTTCTTTGTTTTTCTTTGGTGTTTTTATTTTATTTCGGAGGTTGAAAAAGCGCCAGCAAAATCATTCAATGTTGTTTATTTATGTTTTTCCCGAACGGGAGATGACTGGTGTTGCCCGGAAATAGTGTGCATAGATTGCTACTTGAAGGTTTCGGCAGATAAGCAGCCTCTTATCCATCAGGCAGACATCAAGCAGATGTCAGGATGACAGGATGGCATTAGGTCTTGGAATACAGTCAAAGAGTACATACTACAATCATAATACAGAGATATATATTCCTTTCTTACTAGTATCTCTTCAATTGATTAATTATTATGTGATTATTTGTTTGTCATATTCATGTATACGTATACGTACGGTTGCAGCGTACAACCTACGACAACTGTTCATTGCACCTCGTTTTGGGCGTAGAAGAAGTTGACTGCAATAGGCTCTAAACCAACTCCAACAGCCCAATTTTGTACTCCCGAGGCTGGAATTCCGGTTCCCCAGTTAGGTCTACCGGCCAAAGCAGCAGGGCTAATGATATCCTTCTGCTTATACAAGATGAAGACATAACGATGTTTTCCGGTTTTCTCTGGAGGACCAGGGCCTACATATGGTAAAAACGAGGATTCTCCGTCCAATTTGATCTCGGAAGACAAGAAGTTAACCCCGGTAGTAGCTACAGAGGCGTCTCCGGAAGTGTTAACGGAGGCTGAACCGCTGTCGAGCAACTTAATGTTTGTTTGAATGAAATGAGCATATTCCGACCATTTCTTATCGGTTCTCGAAGGAGCATCCGGATCGGTCATCACAAGAGTGAAATAATCAGTGTTAGCGTTCAAACTTGAAACAACCTCGGATTCTTCCGAGGATTCGGTGTTCAAGGTAAACGACACTTGAGGCACCGATTGAGTGTCCTTCACCTTAAGGGTGTTACCCATAACAACATCAATGTTTTTCCCGTAGCTGATGCTCAACAAGCCTTGAGGCTTGAATTCATGCAACACATCCGGAAATATTTCATGTTTTTTCAACCCTTCAACAAGTGAAGATGAAATTGTAACCAAGTTTCTTGAAGACATCATTGTGTACTTATTGTAGAGAGGCAATTGACGAGGACGACGAAGACTATTGATGAAGCAGATGTTACTATAACAATGGGTCACTGGTAAGGATGAGAATTTCCGAAGGTTGTTGTTGTTACTCTTGAGCAAAGATAAACGGTTACGGCAGGCTGAAGATCTAATCATATAACTTATTAATTTCTTCGTTCTTTTTCATATGAATTAGGGGTATGTTCTCTCTGGGTCTTGGTCTACCTTCTTGGTCTGCTAGCTTGAGGGTATCAGTACTTATAGAAGCCAAACGTACAACAAGAAGAGACGGAGGGAAAAAAGGGAGACAAACTCTAGAGTTTCAAAAACTGCTGTAAAAACCAAAATCAGCCTATTTTTGAATTAGAGGCCCTAATTGAGAGAAACAGAAGATGGAGTACTTACGGTTGGGATAGTAGATTATGTGTAGCAATTTATTAGAGGCTAGACTGATTGCTGTCAAGAAACTTGGATGTTGGAATAGTTAGAAAGAGAGACAAGACATGGGAATCCACTCCTGTATTTATAGTAATAGCAATGTAGCAAACTGGTAATTTCATCAAGGTGCTGCCGGTTAGTATTTTCCCCTTGATTTTCGGGACGGTTTCCGCCCATGCGCTTTGGGGGCTCCCCTTGGCTGCAGCCGGTGTATACACAATAATACATGTACCCATAGTACTGCACATGAAATACTACTTCCAGCTTAACTATCTTACAGAAACACCTCGGTAAAACACAAGAGAGATCTATTAAACTTGAGCGACACGATAAAGAGAATATGGCTATGGCCAGGAATATACTATAAACACTGGATATGTAACACTCTTTTCGACTTTCTAAAAACAATTTTGATGCCTTGACGTCTTGTGAACAAGGCAATCTAAAAAAAATGATTTGATGGTTCAATGAAGACATGAATCAACAGTAAGTGATAAAGTAACAAACTAAAGTAAGGATTTCATGGGGGAAAAAAAAGCGAAACGAATGGAGATATTAAGCAATGAAAATGGTAGCCATGAATGTAAACAAAAACATTAAGAAATAAATGGCAGGCTGACAAAACAAACGAACAAAGACACATGAATGCATGGTCTCTCATAGAGGGATCATAACAAGAAGAGAGGAACCATTAGACAGATAATGATTTTTCCCATGAAGAATCCGTAACCAGTACCTGATTTAGGCACTAATGAATTACCGGATCCAAATAAGAATGGAACTGATCCGTTAGTAACACTCCAATCACTATATACAGCCGCAGTGTTTGAAACACTGATCGAGATATGAGAGCTGGCCATAGTAGTTGCAGCATTAGAATTGCTAACAGAATTATCGGCATTAGCAGATGAATCATTTGTAGAATCATCAGATGAGCTATTAGATGAATCAGACGAGTTGTTAGTAGAATCATCAGACGAGCTATTAGAAGAATCGCTAGAACTGTCGTTCGAAGAGCCGTCATTGCTGGAAGACGATGACGACGACGAGGAAGAATCATTAGAGCTATCGTTACTAGATACCGAGCTGTCAGTATTGTCATTACTAGATGAAGAACTGTCATTACTGGATGACGAACTGTCATTGCTAGACGATGAACTGTCATTACTGGATGACGAACTGTCATTGCTAGACGATGAACTGTCATTGCTAGACGATGAACTGTCATTACTGGATGACGAACTGTCATTGCTGGATGACGAACTGTCATTACTGGATGACGAACTGTCATTACTGGATGACGAACTGTCATTACTGGATGACGAACTGTCATTACTGGATGACGATGACGAGCCAGTGTTGCTTGACGAGCCACTATTATTTGAGGATCCACTGTTGCTAGATGATGACGACGAGGCATCATTACTGTTGCTATTGCTTGACGACGACGACGATGAGTTATTGCTGTTGCTGTTGCTATTGCTAGACGATGATGATGAATCGCTATTGCTGTTACTGTTATTAGAGGATGACGAAGACAGACCGTTGGACGACGATGATGATGAGTCGCTATTACTCGACGATGCACCACTAGACGACGATGCATTGTTTGCAGACGATGAACTATCGGAGCTTGAACTGTCAGCATCGGCAACATTTGAATTACTCTTGAGGTTTGTAGATGCCAATGTAGAGTTAGAAGAGCTGGATGAGCTTGCTAAAGCTGCTGAGGAGGAGTTGGAAGAGCTAACGGAGCTAGTAGAGTTGGAGGTGGAGGTGGAGCTTAGGGAACTAGAACTACTAGAGTAACTAGAGGAACTAGTAGAATTGGAGGTGCTAGTAATTGATGAGCTGCTACTAGAACTAGAACTGCTTGAAGTTATTGAGCTGCTTGAACTGCTGGAGCTTGAACTACTAGAGCTTGAACTACTAGAGCTTGAACTACTAGAGCTTGAACTACTAGAGCTTGAACTACTAGAGCTTGAACTGCTCAATGAACTGCTGGAGCTTGAACCGCTCAATGAACTGCTGGAGCTTGAACTTGTATCAGTTGTGCTTGAACTTGAGCTTGTGGTTGACGAAGAGTCTGTAGAAGAGACAGAAGTGTGAGATAAACTGTCAGTCGATTGAGAGCTAGACAAACTGTCCGTAGAAGTACCTGGCAAAGACGTAGAGTTAAAGTTGGTCAAAGGAGCTGTAGGGAGAGTCGCAGATCCAGAAGCAGATGTGATATTCAATGTACTTGGTGAGTAAGATGTGGAAGAGGTATTCAATGTAGTTGGAGACAAGGTAGGGTATGTGATATTGAAGCTGGTAGCACTGCTGTTACCAGATGTGAATGTAATTGATGGAAGAGTAGACAAAACTATCGTTATAGTTGGTGAAGTAATATTGAAAGTCTTGTTACCGGTAAGAGAAATAGAGTCACTGAATGTCGGTGATGTTATGCTAAAGGTATTATTACCAGTAGATTGGGAAGATAAGGTCAAAGTTGGTGATGTTATGCTGAAGGTATTATTGCCAGTAGCAAGGGTATTATTGACAGTTGGTAAAGTAATAGTACTAGTAGTCAAGTTATTAGTATTGGTAGGGAAGGCAACACCAACAATACCAGTAATCAAAGTAACATTGCTGGTAGCTAAGGCACCACCACTAGTCAAAGTGATATTGCCAGAAGCAAAGGTATTGTTACTGGTAGGTAAGGTGCTAATACCGGCAGTCAAAGTAACATTACCAGCATTTAAGGTAATAGTAGGCAAAGAGGATGCTGTCAATGTTGGCAATGTGGCATTGACACTGAGACTGTAACCAACGCTTTGGGTAGGATTGGTAATGGTGAGTATAGTTCCATTGACCTCAGTGTATGAAAAACTGTCAGTAATAGTATTTATACTTCCATTCTGAGAAACGAGCGTATTATTTCCAGCATTTCCAGAAATTAAAGTTAACGAATTTCCAGAACCAAAGGTAAGAGTTCCTATTGTTCCATTGAAAGCGGCCAAAGATGTTGACGTGATCTTTGGCAAAGTCGCTGTCAATGTAGATAAGCTACCATCGATTGTATAATTGGCCGTGGTGGCTGTCGGTAAAGTAACGGTTGGCAACGTAATAGTAGCAACATCAAGGCCTGTTCCATTCCCTAAAGTAGTAGTTGCAAGAGTCAATGTGATAACAGTTTCACTACTGTTACCGTTACTACTATTATCATCTGGGGTACTTGCGTATGCACTTGTTGTAGCGGCAACAGAAGCTAGGGACACTGTCACAATAGTACCATTAAGAGCGATTAACAGGGTTCCGGAAGGAACTGTCACTGTGGAAAGCGAATACGTTACCAATGAAATATTTGCTGCAGTACCAGTAGTTGTAGCTGACAATGAACCCAACGAGTCCGAGGAACTTGAAGAGCTGTAATAATAAGTAACGTAACGAGTCACCGTAGTACCGTTAGGATAATAATATGTTTCTATTATTGTGACATTAGTACCGGAGGTTTGTGTCACAATACTGGAAGAAGTAGCAGCACTCAGGTCAACTGAATAGCTGTCGGTTGGGTAGATGGTCAAAATGGAAGCTACATCTGTAGATAAACTAGATACAGTGATGCCAGATGCTGTCGTTGGCAAAGATGAGTTAGATAAAGCAACGTCAGACAC
This sequence comes from Saccharomycopsis sp. yHQL182, assembly GCA_030490795.1. Taxonomy (NCBI): domain Eukaryota; kingdom Fungi; phylum Ascomycota; class Saccharomycetes; order Ascoideales; family Saccharomycopsidaceae; genus Saccharomycopsis; species Saccharomycopsis sp. yHQL182. The sequence goes on from JAKVQV010000033.1 coordinate 96,252, forward strand.
TGACAATGATGTTGGCACCGATGAACCGGATAAAGAAATGGCGGACACTGACAATGATGTTGGCACCGATAAACCGGATAAAGTGATGTCAGACACTGACAATGATGTCGACAACGATGAGCCGGATAAAGTGATGTCAGACACTGACAATGATGTCGACAACGATAAACCGGATAAAGTGATGTCAGACACTGACAATGATGTTGGCAACGATAAACCGGATAAAGTGATGTCAGACACCGACAATGATGTTGGCAATGATGAACCGGATAAAGTAACGGCAGATAATGTCGTTGCAGATAAACCAGATAAAGATGATGTCGTTGGCAATGTCGTTGGCAATGTTGTTGCGGATAAACTAGCTAAAGAAGACGTTGATAATGTTGTAGGCACTGAAACAGACAGATATATGTCCGATATATTCGAAAATGCAACCCCCGTCGTCGATAAACTACTGCTAACAACTACAGTGTTGAGTATCGACGCAGAAGCCGGGCAAACAATCAAGCCCAAAAGAAGCTGGTATAATATCAATATTATCATTTCGCGGACTATTATATTAATAAAGATTCATAATTGGCAATGATGATTTGATATTAACTGAAGCGTTCGAGAAACGCAAACGCTGGTATTAAAGAACCGACAGATACTGTAGTCTACTAGAGTCAAGGAGTGTCAAAGGGTATCTGTATATGCTGTCAAGACTAATAGATTATGCTGAAGACAAAGATATGTGCGTATATAAGTGAACGAGGCAACAAATAAAAATTTTCCTTTCTAGAGAGTATAACAATTTTTCCCTATATATTTATCCAGTGAGTATCTCCCTCTTTCCTTTTTCTATTAGGCTTTATCCATTTCTATGATCAATTTTCATCCATCTGCATTAAGTATACAATAAGAAAGTATAAACCGACAAGAGTATCGAGAAATAGAGAAGTAAATCCCTGTTATTGTCTCAGAAAGGTTTTGGCCGAAAAAGATTTCACCGGTTTTAGTGTGTCTTAGATATTTAATTATGATATTATGCCTCCAAAATTGCCCAAAAAAGGTGATCAAAAGGTGGAAAAGAAGCTTTAAATTAGGTTTTCAAATATGTCTAAGACCAGCAATAACGGCAAATTTAGCTATGAGTAGAGACAGTAGCAATTAAGCAGCAGCTTTAGTTTTCAGCTTGTGCTCCTTAAAGCTATGATCTTCCCCAATCCAGTTAGGTGCTTTGCTAGCTGGCAGCTGGCAACTGCTAGTGTCTGAGAGACATTAATATCTCAGACACCAGGATCACGCTTCCTCTTGGTTTACATTTGATTACAGCTTGATTGTTCTTTGGATTGTTGTTGTCCTTGATGTCTTGCAACAAAACAGACCACCTACGCTTTTGAATATCATCTTGGGAAAATCAAATGAGATTCAGGCTTAGTTGGCCCTTCTATTGTTTACCGCTGTATCTATTGCCACACAGTCATAGAAATGTGCAACCCAAGTAAAGGGGAAAGAGAGCATGGTACATTACGGTGCATGTGTGTACAGAGTCTAACATTACAAGACATAGTGACACTTTTCCATACGCCGAACTGCGTCAGGGTGTCTGTTGTCCCTTCTATGGGTCTAGCTGGAGGAATTCTGGAAGCTTAGCGCTGCACCGACGATCTCTTGCTGATTGGTGTGAACCGCGAGAGAAGACAGAGATTGAGAATTCGTTGTTGCGGTGTACTTACACATCGATTAATATATGTGCTCAATTCGATAGCGGGGTTATAGACAATTACCAATTTGAGGGGCTACCCTTCTCTGTAAGTTAAAAGCATTCTCCTTATTTAACTCACAGTGCATAACATACTGATAGTTTGGTTACTTTTACCTTTGATTTAATGATTACTCACATGGGTCTGGATCAGTGTTGGTGATGGTTGTGTCGAGTGAGGCTATTGTGCGATCCTCAGCCACAAACATCGGCCAACAGTAGTCCATAAAACCATGGATACCTAGTCTCTTGATTTTTTCAATACCGATTGCTTTTTTCTCCTCTAGACAGCTGCTTATTTGATGGATTACCATAACTGCTTTTTACTGGTTACTATTCTTGTGCTTATGAGAGTACATTTATCGGTAATACCTGTGATCTATCACCTTCTTTTTCCTAATACTGCACTGCAGCTGCACTAATAATCGTTCCATCTCGCGTTGTCGTCAGCACATTATTTCAATCAAGGTTTTTACATAATGAAATTCACCTAAATCCAGAAATAACCTCCATAAAACTCTATCCCTTTGGCTATTTCCGCCCCTATATGTTGGGGTTGGACTAGATGTAAGAACTGGCCATCGATGTTTTGTCATCCATTGGACTACCAGAATTCTAAGATTCACATGATGACATTACATAATTCCGATATTCAGATTTACCCTTCATGCAGTATTTCAAAGGCTAGCCGTAAACCACACTTTTCTTTTTTCTTGTTACACTATACTTTATATTGGTTAGCCACCATATAGAAAAGCAACGGCATCAAAATTGTTTGGCTGGGCTGCCTCATTTTGTGGAAGCTGCAGAAGTAGAGGTACCGCCAAAATGAGGTTTTCTGGTGACCCTTTCCGAGTCAAAAGACGTATTTCAAATATTAATCGCCAGATTAATTAATCAATGAATTGATGAAATTCCTCATAACCATTTATCTTGCAGCCGTTTCGCCTACCCTTTGAACTGTGGTTGTCTGCTTGCGGAATACAGGGCCTGGGTCCATGTTTCGTTAGCCATCTATAGTTGTCAATCTTATTGGTTATCTGTACACAAACAATTGGTATATTAATCCTACGTAACATGTAGCAAACAGTTCATATATTAATCTTATTGCAAGGAATCAGAAATTTGCCAAAGAAATCAGAAATCAGTAATAGAGAAAAAGTATCCAAAGTGTAAAAGTTCTGAATACCAATATTTACAATGAATATTCACAACTAATCATGCACACCTCCAAACTTCTCTCTCCAGATTTTGACCATCTTTTCATCGATTTTCTGGAAAACGTACTCTGGTTCACCGATATTGTGCCCAGGTTCAATGGTAAGCTCGAATTCGTCTGGAATATATAATTCACCGATATTCAATTGCTTGTTGATGCTCTTAGATGCTGCAGGCATGAATGGCGAGATTATGGTGCTCACCAAAGCCAAAATATTAATTGCAACGTAGACAACCATATCACATTTCTCGGCATCGTTGTTGAAAGACGAGTTATCTAATCTATTTTCTTGTAAGAAGACATTACCCTTATTAGCAACTCTCATAGTTAAATCTAAAGCCTTTCTTTGTTCAGAGTTGATTGCTGCCTGGTTAAACTTTACCAACAACTCATTGATCTCTGAAACCAAAGTCTTGTAACCAGGCAATACCTCGCTTGGATCCTTGGTAATACCAGTTGGAACCACGCCTTTATAGTTGTTACTAACGAATTTCAACAATCTGTTAGCGAAATTACCCAAGTTGGCCAACAATTCAGAGTTGTTTCCTCTGACAAAGTCATCCCAAGAGAATTGAGAGTCAGAGTTTTCAGGTCTGACAGAAATCAAGTAGTATCTCCAAACAGAGTTAGCAATACCAGTTTCTTTAGCCTGGTCACCAAAGACACCGATTTTATCGGACTTCGAGAACTTTCCTCCTTCGTATTGCAAATATTCGGTGGTATCAATGTGGTGGTTCTTAGTCCAAGTGTCTCTAGTACCAATTTGAGAAGCTGGGAAAATAATAGAATGGAAACTAACATTATCTTTACCCATAAATTGATACAATTTGACATTATCAGGGTTCTTCCACCATTTCTCCCACCCTTTGGCCGCAACTTCATCGCCATTGGCCAAATTCTTGAAGTAATTGGCGGTGATTGAAACATATCCGATAGTAGCATCAAACCACACATACAATACTTTGTCTTTGTATTGCTCTAGAGGCACAGGAGTACCCCATTTCAAATCTCTAGTGATAGCAAATTCTCTAAGACCTTCCTTCAACCACGATTCGGTGATGTTGATGGTGTTCTTAGTCCACTTACCCTCGACTTTGGTCTTTGAAATCCATTTTTCCGTCTCTTCTTGCAACAAATCTAATCTCAAATAGACATGTTTAGTTTCTCTAGCAATTGGAGTAGTGTTATCAAGCTTACATTTTGGATTAATAAGCTCCAAAGGATCCAATAATGCACCACATCCGTCACATTGGTCTCCACGAGCCTTCAATGAGTCACATTTAGGACATTGGCCGTTGACATAACGATCGGCCAAGAAACCTTTATGTTCTTCACAATACAATTGCTTAATGGTTCTTTCATCCAAGAATTTATTGTCCCACAACTTCAAAAAGATATCTTGGGCAATCTCGGTTTGTAAAGGAGTAGTGGTTCTTCCAAAGAAGTCGAACGAAATATCAAACCATTTGTAGACCTCTTTATGGATAGTATGGTACTTGTCGCACAACAATTTAGGCGTGGTTTTCTCTTCAAGAGCCTTGGTTTCAGTAGCAGTTCCATATTCATCGGTACCACCTACAAATAAAACATTGTATTGTTTTCTTCTTCTGACGTATCTGGCGAAAACGTCAGCAGATAAAACGGATCCAATGATGTTACCTAAATGAGGCACGTTGTTAACATATGGTAAAGCAGATGAAATCAAGATGTTCTCCTTGTCGTCTTTAGGCAATACTGGCTTAGATGGGTCTTCTGGTGTATAGAGACTCTGTAACCCAGCAGCAGTCAATTTCTGGACACCGGTTTTAGTGACATCGATCTTTCTGGTGTTGGCAGCAGCCTCTTTCTTAGCCTTTGAAGCAGAAACCCCTGATTTGTTCTTCTTGTTGAGAGCAGAAATGATTGTGAATGTCTTTGCCTTCAACAATTTAACACTGGCGTAAACCTGTGAGCTCTTGAAGAACTTGTTGAACCACTTGTTTTTGTTGATAAACTTGAACTTCAAAGCATAGAATGGGTATAAGTAAGCAAAAGCAACGATCTGGAAAGGATCTTTAGTAATATCTTCATCAGAACCGTCTTTTAAAGCTGGGATGTCTTCAATAACGAAGCTGGCCTTGTCAAACTTAGACTCATCGGCATCCAAATTAAGAACATGACCTCTCAAGACTTTCAAGTACTCTAATTTGTCTCTAGTGAGTTCTGTGAAGTAGTTTCTTTTGCTAGCAGATTTGTTGACAACACTGGCCAAGTAGTAGACAATGGCATCAGCATCGAACAATTCAAACCCAGTTTTAGAGTTGATTAATAATGTGATTGGGGATGAGTCCGAATCTATTTGTAACTCAGAAAACCCTGCATTGGCAATCAAAAGCTTCAAGTTGTCGGCTTGCGCCACTAATGACTTGTCAAAAGCAGTAAACAACTGGAATTCGCTCATTTTGGTGTGTATTTGTGTTTGTTCTTCTGGTGTTGGTCTTAGATAGTCATAGAGAAGCACTTAAATGATGATGAAAAAAAATTTTGTTAGAATTTCAGTCATTGGAAGATTTGGAAAATTTGGAGAATTTGAAGTATCTGCACGTGACTGTGACACATTTGGCTTGACAATGTAATCAACATCGTTATGTAATCAACGTGGTGCTAGTCCTAGTTCTTATTGATCCTCAATATATATGTAGCTGATTATTACATCTCAATAATCATAATGGAGATATAGTGTAGTGTTAGATACCATAGAAGTTGTATATTAGGTATTAGGGATAAGATTGGTAGGTTAAGATAAAAAAATGCAAGAGTAAAGAAAGATGGCATTTAGCAAGGAATATATATATTCTTTACTATCCTCCATCCACCATACATCTACTGGCTAAACTGTGATTGTCATTGCAGTATAACTATATCACAAGGTGCGGTACCATCGCTCCGAAGATATTCCGGTTATATCTATACCATGGAAAAGGGTGCATCATTGGGTAATGAATTACACTGCATGCATGCAATGATAAGAGATCTGGACTAAATAGGGTTGGATGTAAGGCCTAGGAATGAATAAATCTGATAAGCATTTGGTATATCCCCTGAAGTTACACAGATCATAATAATTTGACTAAATTATCCTGCATCTGCAGCCAATATCAAGAATTACCGTCATAAAGCTGTGCAAGAAGAACAATAAAAAAAAAAAAAAAAAAAAAACCACAATAATGAGCACAACGTGTCTTAATATATCAGGTAGTAGACAACCACAACCCCACAAGTAACTACAGACCTATTGTTCTACAGTCATCCAGCTCTCAGCCTATAGTGAATAATCACCACCCATGTTTCTGGTCCATGCAATAAAAACGCCCATACAAATAGCTGAAAACTGAAAACAAAAAAAAAAAAAAACAGAAACTTAACAATACGGCTACAAACAGTATTTTTGACTCTATCAAGACAGTATATAAAGGCCCGGTGACCACACAATATTCAATACTGTATATGCTACAGCAATCACAGCCCTACAGGCACGATTTCCTGATGTCCAGCCAACGACAATCCCTCAACAAACACTAGCAAACACAACTAGACACCTACAAATAAACACATCCAAACACAAAACACATCCACGAAACATATACATAAAACACAACCACAATACACAACATGAGCGAGCCCGTGAGGATCGTTGACCGCGTGGACATTTCCTTCAATCAGCTTACTGGTCATAAGTTGTTGAACAGTCTCGAGGTGATCAAAAAGCTTGGATCTGGACAGCACGGTAAAGTGATCTTAGGAAAAGATCTTGTGAAAAAGCGGTTTGTGGCCATTAAAGAGATCTCACGAGTGTCGAAACCGCAGCTTTTGAAGCGAATTAACAAGGTCAATAGCAGCAACGAAACCGATCTCGAACGGGAAAAGGACAATGAGTATTCGTTCCCTAAGAAGATTCTTCACGAGGTTGAGGTAATGAAACGTTGTGCCAATGTTAACCCCAACATCATCAAACTTTACTCAGTGTTGAATGACCCCAAATATAGCTATATATACTTGATTTTAGAGTATTGTTATGCCGGGGAGATTGTGTGGCTGCATGCAAAATCCACAGAACGAAACACATGCCATAATATAGACGACGTGATCAGGATCATAAAGGATATCATGATTGGATTGGAGTTTCTTAAAATCAACAAAATCATACATCGTGACATTAAGCCATCGAACTTGTTGATGGATCACAAAGGAAACGTCAAAATAAGCGATTTTGGCGTGAGTTACCTAGTGGATCCAAACAAGTCGATCCTTGATCAGCAGAAAGAGCTAAATAAAACCGTGGGAACACCGATGTTTCTTCCTCCAGAACTATGTAATGTCAAAATTTCAAAGGATAATCTTTCATTAAACAGTTCAAATGACTCTATTAACGACTCTATTGTTTATAACAACTCTATTCTCCAGCGACCGGACGATACCGTAACAGAAGACGACGATGAGGAGATAATATTAGACTATAAATTAGATTTATGGTCTCTTGGTGTCACTATTTATTGTATGATATTCAATCGGTTACCGTTTATTGCTGATTATGAGTTTGAGCTTTTCACGAAAATCACTAATGACGAAATCAAATACCCACAAACCACTAAGCTTTTAGACCCTAAAATAGACACATACGCAAAAGATCAAGAAAATTTCGCCAATTTGGTGCGTCTTTTGAAGGAACATCTTTTGATCAAAAATCCAAATCAACGGTCCTCAATTGAAGAGCTAAAGTACTTAAAAATCTTCGATGTGATGAATTTTGATTATGATGAAGCCAAAAGAAAGGAGTTCTTGAATTACAACAACAAATTCAGACGTGCTTCAACACTTATATCGTCTAAATCCATTTCATCATCGCTGCTTCTGAACATTCTCATTGCTCGGTCCGACTCTTCCTCATCTCAAAACAACAATGGAACTCCGCTTGGTCTTTCAAATTCCAGATACAATTCGTTGAAAACCATAGATTCAACTACCTCAAAGAACTCTACCACAGTTTCTTCTGTAACCAGTAAGACGTTGTCCATCAAGAGTAAAAACTCCGAAAACACAACTACCCCGCCTCGCTTAGCAGCCAATAATAATCATGCCAGTGGCATGGTTAACAGTATTAGTGCCAGCAGCATTGGTCAGCTCTCATCGCGATCTATAAGCAGCAGCAACAATAATAATAGTATCAATAACAAAAGCAACAAGAACGAACCATTAATGGCAATGCCTACGAATTTCAGTACTGCCACTAATAATACCAACAGCAATAATAACAGCAATTCTGTTTCCATAGTCAAAAGTAATAGCTCCAAATCAAGTTTTGGGAAATTAAGACACACCTTTTCAAGATTGAAACTATTGAGAAATGCTTCGAATCCAGAAGAATTCAATAATATCAAAACCAGTAACAGTAATGGTAGTATTGTTAATAGTACTAGAAGTCGTGCAAGTCTGAGAGTTCCCTCAAACGGTACAACTGCAAGTACTAACCTTTCTAATTCCATGTCCAGTAATAATAATATTTCCTCATTTGCTGCTGCAACTACTTCTCCAGTTACCTCGATATCCCCAGGCGGGAATGTGGTTAACCGTTCTAGTTCGAAGAAGTCGATTGCTGCACAGTTGTCTGAATCTCCAGAGACAAGTACTGAGGATGCCAGAGATTTTGAGAAGCCAAGTTTCTCGAGATTGATACGAAAGAAGTCATCACAACTTCTCTTAGGGAAGCCAAAATCGCCATTCAAATTGAAGAATGATAGCGTAGAAGAACTCAACTCGCCAATTAAGTTTAAATACTTAAAAAGCAAGAAGCAGGACTCGAGTCCTATTAACTCCAATGCAACCACTCCTGAGTCTAAAAGTCGGTTAGGAATGTTGACTTATCCAAAGACAAGAAGCAGAGATATTGCTGATGATGTTAGCGATGCAATGATAGACAACGCTGCTGATGTTAATGGTGGTGATGATATTTTCATTCGGGTTAATAATGGTAAAGTCAATCTTCTGAAGAAGTTCTCCACTGTCAAATTAGTGGATACTGACGAAAAGTTATTGACTCCCGAAGAGTATAAAAAGATCACAAATAACGATCCCGATAATGATTTGGGGAAGAAGAATCTCATACACAAATTGAAACAAGTTGAAAACATTTCAGATAATCAAGCAAAACTGATGATGGATGGTAAAAGCTATGAAGATTTGAAAGTAGAAGACGGAGAAAATTCATCTGTTCTGCAGTTATCTTTTGACTCATTTGATAATGAATTAGATGTGAAACATCATAATAAGTTCAGCAACTTTTTCAATAGTTTATCGAACTCCAACTCACAGGGTAAAAACATTAATGATACAACTGTTAATAATGTCGAAGTTTATAATGAGACGGGAATCACTGATACATCCAACAGTAGTAGCGGGTTTGATAACTCTTCAGAAGGCGATGATGAGGGATATAACCCTGGAACCATCGTTCCTTCTGCCAAAGTGTATGATCTTCACAAATACCTTCTTAAAGGAGAGTTGTTGGATGATGGCGACACGATGGATGATGATGACGATGAAGAGGATTTCGGCGGAGAGCCTGTGAAACCCTATGATTTCCACCGTTTTTCGCGGAATGATGCCATTGATTGTGAAGAAGATGACGGATTTGTTGATGATGATGATGAGGACGATGACGGTGATGATGGGAGTTCAGTTGGAATCGGTAATGATGATAATGATGATGAAGCTAATATGGGCAAAGGAGCTCTACAACGCAGCAAATACCAGGATTTGCATGGATATATTAATAATCTAGAATAGAATAGATGATTTATAGTCTATGGCTCGAAAACAATATATTATACATCGCTTAAATGACAGTTATACAGATCAAATTGTACCTCATCGAATGTATTTTGCACTATAATACCCGTGCAACAAACAGTACAATTTTCAAGATTGTTAGAATACAAATCTAATATGAATGTGAATATGAATGTAATATCAAGATGAATATAAAATCGAAAGTCAAATCAATGCCGCAAATATTAAACATAATAAATATATAATCTAAAGAAACTTCTAATACAACTAGCGATTAAATGAGTAAAAACAAAAGATAGCCAAAATTAAAATCACTCCTCATCTTCATCATCAGTATCAACTGGTTTTGGAGTCCCCTTAGGACTAGACAACCAGTTGATATGTCTCAACCGTCTTCTTTCATCTCTTGCCTTCTTTTCATTTCTTGTCAATCTCTTCTTTCTCTTCTTGACCTTGATATTCGCTGGAGATCCGTCATCATCAGTGGTTTTATAAGAAGCAGGCTTCATAGCAGAAGCTTGTTCTGAAGCACCGTTTGCGGCATCAACAGCTTTGGCTTCCAAAACCTTGTTAGCAAGCTCACCATGTTTTCCATCTTCGAAACTCTCTTCATGAATACTTGCAATAGTCTTTGTAACCATCTGACCGTTCTCAACAATCCATTGTTCAGGACACAAAGCACTGGTGAATTCGTTGTTGTGGGAAATCATAACAACACCTCCATTCCAATCTCTGATGGCAACGGCTAAAGCACCTAAGGAATCTCTGTCTAAATAATTGGTAGGTTCATCCAACACTAACAAATGAGGATTGTTCCACATGGCACCAGCAATAACAACTTTAACTAATTGACCACCAGATAAAGATCCCATAGGAGTATGGTCGGCAATTTCACCATCCAAACCAATATCTTCAAAGTGCTGTCTAATAACTTTAGGAGTCAATTCACGGTAACCTAAACCTTCTCTAGAAGCTTCGTGATCATCGAATTTCTGCACTAACTTGTCAAATCCGTTTTCGAGCAACAATTCTTTAGGAACCCAAGAGTTATACTTAGGAAGCCAGTACTTCCATTTGATCTCATATTGGAACGATTTCTTGTGTTTTTGTCTACCAACAATAGCTTCAAGTTGTCTTGGTCCTCTACCGTCCTTAATATCGATTTCCTGTTCCATAATTTTCTTCTCTTCATCAGAAACTTTACGGGATTCTTTAAGCAAAACCTCACGGTCATCACCAAATTTATATCTCCATTGTAAGTACTGATTGGCAGTCTTTTCCTTGTGCTGTTCAACGTGCTGCAAAGCATGTTGAGCAATATAACCAATACGCAAGTTTGGATGCTTTTCAACGGTACCCGATTGGGGAACCAATTCTGCAGTCAACAACTTGATTAAGGTAGATTTCCCTGCACCATTAGGACCCAAAATAGCAACTCTTGACGATAAGGACAAAGAGCAGCTGACATGAGACAAAGATGGCTTACTGGCACCTGGATAAGCAAATGTGACATCCACCATCTTGGCTACAGCCTTAGTTTTGGATTTGATTCCTTGCAAAAGACCACATTTAGGGAATGCCATTTTGATGTTGGAATCAGACAAGGTGTAGTATGATTTGGCCTCCGGCTTCACTTCGACGAACTTTGACAAGTTACCCTTGTAGTAGGCCAACTTCTTGTTTTCATAATGGATGATGTTGGTACAAACTTTATCTAAGAATCCAGAGTCATGGGAAACAAGCAAAGAAGTAATTTCTGTGTGCTCAACCAAGTAGTTTTCAAGCCATTCGACATTCTTAACATCCAAATGATTGGTAGGTTCATCCAAAAGTAAAATATCAGCTTTCATAAGCATAGCCTTGGCGAGTTCTAACTTCATTCTCCATCCTCCAGACAACGAGTTAAGAGCCTGGGATCTTCTGGCTTCATCGAAGCCAACATCTGCAAGAGCTGCAGCAATATCATCACGGGAGATTTCAGATAAATCCGGCTCCAATTTAAGCAAAGAAACCAAGTCCAAATTGTTTGAGTTGTCGTCATCAGTAGGAACTTTATGTTCGACGAAACAGGTTCTCAATTCATCCTTAGATGGGAATCCGTCAACTTGACCATTATTGATGGCTCTCATCAACGTGGATTTACCTGCACCGTTTCTTCCACACAATCCGTATCTGTGACCTTTAACCAATCTCAATCTGGTCTTGTTCAACAACATTCTACCACCATAAGCCAATGAGAACACCGTGTTGACTATCTCAATACCTTCATCATCGTGGATATCTCCCTCATCTTTGACTTTGAGGATGTTCTTGAATTCTGCAATAACGTCTTGAATGAACTTCTCTTTGAGCTCTTCGCTAGCAACACAAAGCTCGCCTGGAACTTCAGATACCTTCAAAATGGTCTTGAAGTATTCGGTGACATCAGTCCATTCGTGGACGTTAGAATAATCAAGGATAACGTTACAAACATATGGCAAAACGATTTCATTCGAAGGTCTGATGAAAGGACCGTGCTTGAGAATGCCACTTTTGACTTTTTCGAACGTCAACTCGTTGTCTTCGTAATCAGGCTTATTCTTGAAGTCATTAGCGTCCTGTAACACATGTAAAGATTTAGAGGCCAATTCTCTGACTTCAGGTAAAGTACCGGTATCAACAATACGTTTGACGGCAGGCAATAAAAGAGGAATATACTTCTCAATTTCTCTGTAATTACTGACCAATCTTGTCAAGTTCTCAACGATTGTTATCGTCAATCTCAATTGATCTTGGGAAGAAGAAGACAAGTTCATTGACTTGTGCAACGATGGCACCAATACAGCAAGCGTGGATTCAGTGACCTCGGTAACAAACGTCGTGGAAGCCAAGGATTTGATGGTATCAGGGATCTTCTTTGGATCACTCAAAGCAGCGATGATCACAGGTAAATTCTTCTCCAAATCGAGGTTGTCCTGCAATACATTGACGAAATTCGTCAAAGTTTTGAACCCTTCTTTGGCCAACTCAGGCTTGAAGTCACTGGATACATCCGACAAGATAGGAATAGTATGGTAGAACTTCAATTTCAAGACCTCTGCATTCGAGTCTTCAATGATTTTGTCAATAAGCTTCAATGCACCGATCTTGGACTTCCATTTGGCACTGGATTTCAAGTATTCCAACAATTCAGTCAATAAGCTTGAAGGGTAGGCTAAATGAGGAACGCACGTGTATAATAAATCAAGTGTCTTTTGGGATGCCTTGATAACCGCAGGTTCCTTGGCAACCAACTGGTTAAGACATAATGGGAAGTATTTAATCAAAAAGGCCTCAAATGGCTGGTTGTCGATGAATGAATGCGTGGCTAACGTCTGAATCAAAATCATTGCTCCTTCCTTCAAAAGAGCACCTGAATTCTTCGAGGTCGTCAAAAGCTTGATGAAGTCGAACAATTTCCATGTTTCGATCGATTGTGCTCCGTTTTCGGAGATTCTGGAGGTAATTGCCTGCGAGTGTTTTCTGATATCTGAGAGATTTTTAGAGTCCTTGAACTCCTCCAAAAGGTCGGATACAGGAGAGAGCGACAACTTCTGCATGGACTTGTTCAAACTGGTCAAAGATGTGGTCGATTGAGAAGGCGTGGTCAATCTAGATGACTGTTCAGAGGACGACTCAAAGTCTGAGCTATAGGCACTGGTCTCCTGTTTAGGAGCATGAGAGGCACGAGAATTGAGTCTGTTCAAAGATGCCTGTTGCTGGTTCTGATAGTCCTGAAAAGACATGGCTTTCTTCTGGTGGAAGGTGTTGTTGAAACCGGTGATGTTGCTGTTGTTATTGCTGTTGCTTCGCGAAGTCGGGTAGCTTCCCGAGCCGCTGCTTGGAACAAAAGCTGGAGTTCCAATATCAAACTTCTTGAACTTTTGATGTCCACTCATTTCGATATCTTTACAAAGTTATGGCTAAAATGCAAAACTACAGTTGATTTGAACCCAAAACGAAAGATCAAGAGATGTGTTTATATATGCTAAATATTATTATTGTACTATTAATATTAATATTAATATTAAAAGTAGAAAAATTTTCCTCTGAAAAATTTTTTATTCGTTTGTCTTAGTCTGAGTTAATTTCCTTACTTGATAACGGGATGGATCAAAAAAAAAAAAAAAAAAAAAAAAAATTAAATTAAATTGGCACGTGCCTCATCGCGCATAATGTTCCATAAGTCTGGGTCTTCGGAGGTTTAGATAATGTCTATCTGGCTATGTGGGATAACTTGCCTACTCGGAAGGTCTGACTCCCAGAGTTTCGCACAATACAAAAGAAGTTTTTGTTGTCCAATTTCCCGCTCGATAAATAAACACAGCCAATTCCTGTGTAGTTTCCCTTGCTCATATTGTAGGCACCGGTGGTTACAAACCCGATCAATTGATTGATAGATGGCGAATAGTAAGAATTGATGTCGTCAAGGGCATTAGCAGGGTTCTCAGTGGTTATTCTTTGAAATAAGTCCTCAGTGATCGAATAGATTCGCGCATTAGAGGATATTTTACCTCTGTTGATCAACTCCACACCGCATCTTATAACCGGCAATCTGGTGTTAATAAGTCTACCCACTGCCTGGTTATCGATTGTGTCCGGAGAAAGTGCCCCAAACTCAGCAACTCTAGTTTGAAACTGGTTCATGGTTTCGTAACTGTAAGATACAATTGGTATTTCTGTGGGGAATTGGTGTGAATCCCGGGTACCATCATTTTTCAGAATATCTTCGATCATCTTGTAAAGGTCCTGTGTGGTTTTCACGCGTTCCAAAACGTCTTTGTTGTTCCAAATGCTATAATCTCTCCCTGACACATCGTTGTTTGAAATGGTGACAGATTCCTGCAATTTCGAGAAAATCATGAACAACTGTAAAAGTCTCCAATCACATTTCTGCCACTGGCCAATTTCCCCGACGATATGGTGGTTGGTTGCATCATCTGTCGACACAATGACTTTATCGTAATTAAGTCTTCTGTTTTTAGGCTTCCGGCTCCATCTGGCAAGTGCCTCGGCACCACTGAGTTCATTTTCGATGAAACCGTCTTTCATGTACGGATAATCATGGGGAAAATGCGCCATGCCTCTCTCAAACTTGATCTGGTGCTTCTGAAGGACCCCGCCCGGATATATGTCGGGGATCTTATTCAATGGGTACCATATGGCGGAAATCCAGTGCCATGGAGCAATTAGCTTCAATGCGTTGTCAAGAGCATCAATAAGTATTAATATAGGTATTTGCGGGTCTTCTAACTTCTCATTGGTGGTTGATTTAGTTGGTACTTTCAATAAATTTGGATTATTTGATCTTTTGCGATGACTGCTAATTTCCTTCAAGGTTAATTGGTTGTTATAACTTTGAACACGGCCTTCATGCGATAGAAGTCTTCCTATAATTTCGTGGTTAACAAACTTTCCGTTTAGTACGTCTATTGCAGCATCCAACACCTGTTCCTCAGACATCTTCTTTAAATTCGTAGACTTCTTGATTGGCCTTTTGTAGTATCGTGGGTCATTCACTAATAAGGAAATCACCGCCTGATCTCCTAAAGTCTTGAAGTTTGTTATATTTGCTAGCTTTTTCCAGTCGTCGTTCACTTTTTTGGGTATTGGATGGATGATCGATACCAACGCTTCCAAGGACTTTGGGCCGCACAAATCGATACTCCCCAACGCATACCTACAATCTATTATTGTCAATTGTGCCGGGGTTTCTGCCATAGCAAATTCATCGTTGAACTTATGACATAACGTCCAGAAGTCTTTAAAATTGGCCGGGTGTAGTTTTATTAGCAATGTGTGTACAGTTTCGTTTTTATGGTAATAAACGACACCACGGGACACAACATCAGAAGTCGAAGATCCTGGTTCAGGTGAATATAGATCACCGTTATAGAACTTCTTCCCTGATAGGTATTTAGTCGTCAATTTCTGGCCCGTGATTCTGTGAAACAAAATCTTAAGCAGCTGCATGTTGGATGTTTCTAGCATCAACGAACTCTCGTAACTAGTATCAAAGCTGACACCACCTTTAGTTCTATGCGATCTATGGATCAATTTGAAGCATTTCTGGGTCGGCTTGTAAGGAATATTCCACCCCCATCTCTTGAGTAAATGGAATCTTTTTGCATGCCATATATGGGTCGATAACCATTTGAATTCCTTCTGTCTTTTCAAATATTTCAACTTTGCAACAGATGGCCTAGCCAATTTATTCACTCCAATGTTATCATAAGAGCCCATTGAGTTATTGATCTTCACTCCTCCGACTTCGTTATTGTTGTCTTTAGTAGCCTGTTTGATCTGTCTTGTCAAACTCTTGATAACTGCACGAACATTGAGGTTCTTATCAATCAACTGTGAACTTGGTAAAATCTTCAAAAGATTGAGCTTTGCCGATAATTTTAATAGATTTTTGTTAAGCTTCAAATGATATAACTGTTTGCTTGATAATTTCCTCTTTTTCTGCTTCAAATCACTAGCATTGGTCGCCGTTTGACTAGACAGAAGCATCTCTCTGATGGCCCTATTTCTGAGTCTTTTCGGTATTCTTTTCACATTATGAGACGCAGCTCTACGCCTGAGTTTGCGGGGCAAAGCCTGGAAAACCCTTGTAGATGAAGCGTATTTGGCATTCAATTGACTTCTTTCTAGCTGTTCAATTTCAAACCTACGCGAATTCACAAACGACGGTACGTCCAATACACCGTCTTTAAAGGCTACATCTGCAGTTTCCGATCTGATGGTACGAGCATTGAATAATTTCGCCTTTCTTGATCTTTTCGCTCCAGCTGCAGTATTGTCTCCCACGTTGGTTCTTTTGGACATATCTGGCTCTGTGTTGAACTGTCTTGTTTGTTTTTGTCACTTCTAGATCATCGATTGCTTCTCTATAGATATGTAGATATTGTTTCGATCCCAATGATATTGACAAAAAAAATTTTTCGTTATATTTTTTCCCAGCTAGCCCTCTTTTCGCGATGTAATCTGGAGGTCAGAAAAATTAACAAGAGAAAAGGATAGAGTCTTCGTAACAGCCATTCTTTTACCAGTTTTATGGATATAGTAAACCATTACCAATATTGACAATGATCTCGGTATTGAAAGGAAAGCCCTTTCTGTGGCTATTTAGAGTGAGGGCTCCAATGAGAGCTCCTGCCAGAACTTATCATCATCAATCAAGACCATTAGTCCTAAAATCATCCATGGTTGCTAAAATAGCCCCAAGAGTTAGCATGTATTTCAACATGCAGAAGAGAAACTACGCCTTTAGCAGAATTGTCATTCTGAATCCCATTGGTGTGAGACTTCTCAAATTCTCGAGAGTTGTGGTAAAAGGGTTGTTCATCGCTTATATTTCGTTGTTTGCGTTCGGAGCAGCTTTCTTCTCGACATTCAACTACTACTTGAATAGCAAGGAACCAATTAAGTTATCCAAGCAACCATTGGGATACAACTATATCTATCTTCTCAAAAGTGCTCTTTATCAGGAATATGTCATTAAAAACAAGTTGGTGGCTAACGAGTTCTACATGATGTTTCTCAGATCGGTCAATGATGAGTTTGGCTTGAGTTTTGACAAAAAGTCGGACGGTCTTACAGAGATCATTAGTAATGAACAGATATTCAGTCGTGGTCCTGAATGGGCAAAGACTTATATTCATGCATTGATCAGATGTGGAATGCTTAAAGGTGAATTGGGTCAATTGCAAGCTGGATATGAGTTGCTAAGTAAAGCCCTCAGTTACATACATCAATACGGGGTTTCCAAAGAAGATGATAACATGTCTAAGCTGTTACAGAACAACGCTGTTAGAACTTTGATCAAAATAGAGAAAGCCTTAGGTCATAAAGCAAAGAATATCGATGAAGAGAATAAATTGATCGAGGCAATGAAATTAGTAGCGTCACCATCACTTAAAGAAGGCGAACCTATTACGAAATTGGCCACTCCTTTGACCCGTGATTTGTATGATACGGTGGTAGAATTTGCAGTATATCAGGCAAAGAACAAGGATAGTCAGAAGGCATTCAAGATTTTCATCGATAATTTGAAGTTCTTGCAGGTTTACGATGAGGAACATTTGCCTTCTAACATAGGTGGTAATTTTGATGTGAGCAGCATCCCATCTTTAAAGGCTTTATTGGATCAGTACTTCAACAACGAGTCTGGCGAATTTGTAGTGAGACCAGGCGATATTCCATTGATGAAATACTATATCGCCGAATTGTTATGGTCAAAAAAGCAATATGAAGATGCCATCAATTGGTGTAAAGATTCGTTATTTGAGGCTTACAACAGCAGTCGAACTGACAGAAACTGTGCTTTGATAGCACAGATAGATCTTCAGAACTTGATGGCCATGTACAAGAAGCTCAATAAACGGGGCAAATATGACTCTAAGATTGAGAACTGTAAGAAGATGTATGATACCATTGAAGTTCCAGAGGGCCACATTGCCCAATGGAAAGTTCTTTTCAGTGACTTAATCTGAGGGATTGATCTGAGTGGATATATTATGGTAGTGTAAATAGAAATATTGTGAGGATATATAATTGATATATGATTGATATATGATTGATATATGATTAAGTTATATTATATGATTAAGCTATTATGTTATGAGAGTGTAAATAGAAATATTATCTTATATGATTAAGTTATAGTCGTAAAGGTTGGGGCATAGAATAAAAAACAGTGACAATTCATCGAAAAACGTCACCAGAACAAGCAAATCAACAATCCTAGGTTGCAGGAGCATCATCAGTCATGTCATTGAAATCTAGGTCCAAGGTCCGGTGAAGTATTATACCGATCACTCCACACAATAACAAGACTAACACGTAGACATAGTATTTGTTACGATCAGTAACACATCTTGGCACAAACATCGAGTAGCTTAATCTGCGACGTCTTGGAGTCGCTATAGAGGTATCTCCAGGTAAATTTCCTTCGAGGATATCCGCCTGTCTCTGAGTGGCCCGCATCTCATTATCCACATATTTCTTGAAGAGGGGCAACTCATAGCTCTCTATTTTAGGGTCATCTTGGGCCATTTTTTGGTATATTTCAACTTTGTGTTGAATTCAGATATTAAATTACAGATTAATCAGCTGAATTAAATATTAATTGACCAATAACACCGATTTATCGAAGTATTAGATGCTACCTATTGATTGAGATGTCAAGTCATTGCATGCAATTTTATCGGTTTTTGCTTAGCCTTTATTTATGTTGTGCTTTTTCAGCTAATAGCACTTTTTCATTCTGTTATCTATTCCGCAACATCTAGAACATTACTGGTATTACCTACACTTATGATGATGTATTGTATATTAAAACTTTCTGCGTAAAAGAATCTAATGATGCGGTAATGATGGTGGCAGAAGACAAACCCTAATCCTGCTTCTGCTGCTCCATATTAAATTGGATTTGACTCTTTAAAGACGCAAAAGCTGATCCAGAATTGTTGTGGCCCAAAACGTTGATAAAATGCTGCTGTTCGGTCTTCTCAAGCTGTGATTTCCCCCGACGAGACTTGTGTGGGTTAGGAGTATGATCTAATTTGACCTTGGTGATATCCGGTCTTTTGTTCTTCTGTGCATCCGGAAGATCACTGATTTCATTCAATCTGTCCACCATATCGGACATCTGGGGCTTTAACTGCTCTTTAAGCTTTCTCTTACGGCGACGAATCGTCGATTTACTCAATCCTTCGAAGTTTGCATAGGAAGGATTACGAGGGTCTAACGGCGAGTTTCGAATCTCTGCCGACGGTATAACACGTCCACTGGCAATAAGCTTTTCCTCGACTCGAAGCTTCAGCTTTCTTATTTTATCTATACGGGTCTGGCCTATTGTTGAAGCTGGAAAGCTCAGCAATCTCTTAGATGTAGCATGTTTCCTTTTTGATATTCCCTGAATAATGTTAGTATTTCGCCAAACAAATGCAATATGAAAACAAAGAAATGTTAATTTTACTCACCATTTTGCTGATTTTGAGTTGCTTTCCCCTTAATGTATATCTATCTATAATCTTATCATCCTAACCAGTTTCGATGAGATGCTGATTAAATAAAAAAAATTTCCAACTTTTATTAAAAAGCACCAATTCCGGTATTGCCACCCATTATCCGCATGATCCCTCGGAACTAAAGTATGCCAATAAAAAACAGAGAGAATGAAAATTTTTCCAATTTTTTTTCTCCAAAATATATTCTGCGGGCGCAATACAATAGTATAGCTATGAATATTTGGAGAACCAGAGATTCACACTATCAGTATACTCTTTCTCCATATTCCTGCAAATCTATCTTGAAACATTTCATAGACAGCATCACGTCTTTGTTGTTCAAATATCAATTATCGAGCATTGTATTATCACACGCATCGCCGAGCAAACCAGCTAGTTAGAGACTCACATCACAATATTATATACATACAATGAGTAAATTAGGATTAACATTCTCGGTATTGGCCGCATCATGCGTTGGTTACGCCCTCTACTTTGACTACCAACGTCGTCATTCTCCAGAGTTCAGAAAACAATTAAGACAAAGTGCCAAAAAATTCAGCAAATCCCAAGAGTTGAGCAAAGAGAAGAGAGGTAAAGCCAAATTGAATCAAATAAAAGCCAAATTGAACGAGAGTTTAGAAAGAGACCCAATACCTACAGTCATCGAAGACAAAGAGAACTATTTCATGACCCGTATTGCTGCTGGTGAACAATTAGCTGCCAACCCAGGAAAGGAACTGGAAGCTGCTATTTGCTTCTACAGAGCTTTGGCTGTTTACCCAAACCCAACTGATATTTTGAACATTTACCAGAGATCTCTTCCAGAAGAAGTTTATGAATTGATTGTGATCATGATCGCCATCAAGCCTCCTCAAGCTGTTGTCAACATCTTAGGAGATTCTGTCACTTTAGATTAACCTTGCTTTTAGTCTGTTATGTTCGTTTCTGATCTAAGTCTTCTTTTGAGTGATTCAGTGCTTATCACCGCTGTTTTGATGATTTTGCTGGCTCGATTTAATGTGTACATGTATATAATAATTGAATGGATAACATTATCAAGTAATTACTGGCCATGTAGGTAATATATTAAAGAGTGACAATATAGATGATCTTAGAAGACAAGATAGAAGAAATTAAATTAAATAGAAGCAGAAACAGAAACAGAAACAGAAACAAAAAACAAATCAAAGGTCTAAAAAAATGCGGTACGGCACCTATCATGTGTATACAGATCACTCAGGACAATGAGAGTACAAGATATCATCGATATTCTGAGAGATTTCCTTTTCATCGACATTCTCATTAATATCGCAAAAGCGATTCCATTCGTGATAACCCTCCATGAGCTCCTCAAGGGTGTAATTAGGCACTTTGAACTTAGAGTCTAAGAGCAGACTCTCACGGGCCAATTGCTGGCTGAAGCTCAATCCGAGGTTAACATTCATAATCTCGGTTCCCGGATCTGAATTGCTCTTTTTCGGATACAATAATGAGACGACGTTGAACTCTCCCTCAACATAGCAATCACAAAAAACAAACTTTGGAAATTCAGGGAAGCTTTCATGCAGGGGCGTTTCTAAGCGATGCTTCAACATGGCTGTTAAAAATTGCCGATTATTACCGATTTCTGCAGACGTCAATCCATGGTTTCTGAATTGGTTGTCACGAAAGAACAGCTCAATCAAGTGGCTTTCTACATACGGGAAATTGACTCGCCTTACTTGGGTTTTATATAATCTTAACGGTTGCTGTTCCAGAACATGATGGATTATTCGAGACTCATTGTTTCCAATACCAATAGTTTTTGAAGACGGTCCTTCAAGACTACTAATCAACCTATTGAATAACTTTGCCCGACTTTGAAAGAAGTTTATGACACGAAGTAAATACATTGTAATGCTTTTGAAAGAGATGATTCTTCCAAATTCTTTCTCTTCTTCATCAGTTATCGAGTTGTTCAAATAGGTGGTGAAAAACTTGCTTAAGAAGTCCAAAATCAGTAGGTTCAAAGGAATGGATATGGTCAAGAAGTTCGAACTGAAGTTGATAAGGAAACTCTTGCTAGCTTTGGGCATCAAATGATCCATTATTATCGAGAGACAATAGAAGAAAATGCACATGATATAGCGCACTCCCTGTATGAAATCCCCGTTGATATTTCTATCAAATTTTCCAAGTATGTTGTCAATCTCGAGCTTCAAAGTCCACTCTTTTAGTAAACTATAATAAGTGAATGAAGAAAATCCTTGCTCTGATTGGTGAGAGAGTTTGCTTTGTAAACTCTTGGCGAACCTCAATAGCCAATTATAGGAACTCCACACATCGTTAATCTTATGACGATGATTATTTTCAATCCTTGGTAAATTATGAATAAGGACCTTTTTGAAAACAACCAAAATTCGTATATACTCGGCTAAAATTGACGTATTGAAAGGAGGTAAGTAATCATACTTTCCGCCATGAATCACTGCAGAAACGAGATACTTGGCACTATCAACATCGCGTAAGATATCACAATCGGTATTCAGTTGAGCAATCTTCAGCATATCAATAAACAACCCCAATCCATTTTTCACTGTGTTTATCGAAGATAAGTAGTTGTTCTCTTCGCAAAGAATCGAATTAGGTAAGAACGCAAACGAGTTGAAAATATCACAGAGATTGACGAGTGAATCTCTGTCCATTCCATTAGTTAATTGGGTGATCTTGGTGATTTGTTTTGCTGGCTGAGTTCTTAAAGATCGAAGCGCATCACCATAATATACTTTACTCAAGTAGTCTAATCTCTTGAAATCTATGCTGTTAGATACTTTACCTTTACCTTTGAGAATATACGACGATAAATGAAGACATATGTGGTACATTATGGACTCGTTGTCATCGTTATCCCCGTCGCCAATCATACGATTACTGCTTGCAATAATGGAATGCAACATTTTATAGTACCAACAAGAGTAAAATAACGAGTTTCCATCTACAAAATTGTCTGTAGCCAAGAAATCCGGAAGTCTCTCATCAAATGATTCAATCAATTTCCCTCTGGAATTATTCTGAGACAATGGAGTCTCAATATTGTTAATAGTGAACGTCTCGTTAGCAACAGTTGCATTAGGAAGAGCCTTTGACATATCAGCAGGAGGAACCAGCGGTTTGGGAGGACGTTGTGGTTGGTGTTCATAGATGCTCTTTGTAGGAGGAGGCAGTATAATCGCCGGACTATTGTTGAACATAGCCATATGTTCATTGAGAGGAGGAGTAGGAGGAAATAGAGGCCGGCCTGGATATCTTTGGAACAGGTTGTGTTGCTGCTGTTGTTGTTGCTGTATATTAACAAGTGGTGGTTGCATATGCGGGTAAATAATAGGCAATTGATGGGGATGGCCAGGGTCATTCATAGATACAGGCATCGGTTGCATATGAACTGGATGCATTGGCATATTCATAGGCATAGGCATAGGCATAGGAATAGGAATAGGCATTTGTTGTTGCATCTGCTGTTGCATTTGCATAGGCATAGATGTAGGTATAGGCGGAAGTCCTGTGGCCAGGTTATTTGGAGTAAGGGGTTTATTAGGCCCTCCAGAAATCTGCTCGGGTATTGAATGCATAGACCCGTTATCGGATCCAGAACTCGTGGCGATAGATGTTGATCTAGGGGGCTGCTGGATTGAGTAGTTCCCAGATGATTCCGCAAACGGAATATTCTGATACTGTGGATGGGGTATATATGTGATAGACGGAGCATTTGGATGGTAATATGGCTGCTGTTGAGGCACCTGTGGAGAATTGGCCATAAGCATTGGTTCTTTCTGGATCGAGGACGTGCGCATCATGAATTGAGGATGATGAGGCAGGGGAGAAGATGACGAAGAAATAGATGCATTATGAGGTTGGATATTGATATCATGAGGATGAGGATGCTGGTGCGGTTGTGGCTGTTGTTGGTATTGGATAGGAAAAGCTTCAGGTGGGATACTCATAAGTGGATCACTAGCAGAAACACTCAGAAGATTCTCATTTGAATAATAATCACTCATTGAAAGCACCATTTTGGCCTTTTCTTCTGCTAATTGTTCACGTTTGATTCGTGAAATCTCTATAGGTGGAAGCAATAAGTACGGACATTCATACTGCATGTTCTTGCAATTGGCACAGGATGGAAGATTCTCATCACATCGCACCTTACGTCGTTTACATTTGGCACAGCCGTTATGTGAGTTCTTGTGTTTTCTCCGCTTCCTTTTCAAGGGTTTGGGTTTATGAACATTACTATTATTGTCTAGATCTCTAATTGGTATCGTCATATCTCTATCTCTAGCTCTATTATTGGAAACCGGTACCGAGCCGGCAGATGCTTGTTGGGTGACGGATGCTGGGGCGTCAGAGGGCTCTGTGTCTATCCCAAGTGGACCCATAACTTTTTTGGGTGTATATTGATGCCAGTATTGCTTATCGCCGTTTTATATCGGCTTTTACTTTAAAGTCCTTTGAGTTCAATATATGATTTTCCGGTATATTTTTTTTCTTTGTGAGTTTTCTTTTTACGGCAACGCACTGAGGTTTTTAGGGAACAGATAGCAAACTTGGTAGTTTATTAATGCTATCTTGGGTTACTGTTAGTATTGGTTTGAATGGCTGTACGTTTGTTAGTTGGACTCTCTATCTTTCTTGTCCGGTTCTTGTTCTCGCAGTTTCCAGCGGACAGTATTCCGTAGTTCTGTAGATCTTTTTTGGCTTCCGGTGTTATAGATATAGAGCCTCTGGCCTGTTTTATTAAGCTTAGAATAAGCTCAGAGAGAAATTAAGACGGAGTTTCTTGTTGGTGTTTCTTCATAGCACTGCGGCATCCTTGGTTATCCTGCAGTTCGACAATATGCAAACAGGAGGACGGAACCAAAAATCAGAGACAAAAATCAACGCAAAATCAATTGGAAAACGATTGTTTCGAATCAACCGTGATGCTACTGCTGTGACGATCTAATTGTACTGTGAGTTTATGATAGAAGTGATTCTATTCTTTGAGGTTGGTCTCCATACAAGGGCAAAAATGAACACCAAATTTTATGGTGGTGAAAAAACTCTCGTTCCGCACTTTTCGCCCAAACTAAGTAATTTCATTGTGTGGTGGATAAGTGAGACATTAATATAACTTAGAGGTGTTTATTGTGTGCGAGTTGATTAGAGAGTGTCCGATTGTAATGTTAAGTTATCAATGGACATAGTGTGCAGATATATAAATTACTGTAGTAAAGTAGAGAGCCATGGGTAAGGTAAGTAACCCCAAACTAGAAAGCTTATGATGAAACCGTTGTATTGTTCGAAATTAATGCTCACGCGGATGACAAGAGCCCATGGCATTGGATTGTC